>PVJS01006967.1:0-57803 GCA_004027185.1 Glis glis
AAAGCTGTAACAGTTAGTTACTGATCAATTTTATTTATGGTCTCTATCTCTGTTTCTAACATATACTTCAAAATACATTAATTGCAGCATATACTGTAATACAAATTTATCCAAATAAATGGTGAATAAAATGATTTTTAAAGGTTTGCAAAAGGAGTCATTGGCCCACAAAGGAATAGTGATGTAGCACAATATACTTTATTAAACAACACAAATATCTATGTAATAAAAATAGATGATCATAAAATACCAATAGCACATTATAAAATAGGAAGGCAATGTCTTAAAATATAAAAAGACTACAAAACTAACCTATAATTAAAGACTACATTTTTAAAATAAAATGCAAACTGGATACTTAAAGAAGTATCTTTAATGTCTCTAACAAATATTGTACACATTAACACTACAGGGTATTCATAAATTTAAATTTTAAATGAGATAAAATGAATTCCATTTATAAGATAAAATAAAATGACACCTGATTGTTTAGATTTTTACTAAAGACAACTTCCTAGATACTAGATTCATACTGGATATAGGTATAAATAATAAAGTATAGGTATAAATAAAAAAGTATGGTTTTTACACATTGATTTAAAAAATGCAATGACCAAATAAACATAGTTCTGTATGTATTTAAAATACTTACTTAGCATATGATTAAGTATAGCACCCTAGACAAAGAAGAGGAAGAAAATGATTTATCTTTGTATGTGCTATGATCCACACAGGAAAGCAATCAATCAAGAGTTTACTGACTACTGACAATATGCACACAAGTAAAAAGAAACCACCGATTTATTTCTTCACTTGCCTAAATGATAGGCTAACAAGTCAGTGTTCTAAAGGGGTTCTTAGACTCCCTTAATTTCCAATCTTTAAGTTCATAAGAGAGGTACACAAGTAATTACTTCTTAAACACTAAAACAAGTAAGTATACATCATATGCAAATAATTTATAGCCAGATGATAAGCCAAACTTCAGGAAGAAGCAAAATCTGTAGCATGGACTTAAAAAGAGACGTATATTTTTTATGATCAAGATAATCTTGATAATCATAGCTATGTTTTACATCAATGAAACATTTGACTTAGATTCCCTACAAATCTATATGAAGATAAACAAAGAACTGACTGAAAATTACACCTGTTCACTTAAAAAAATCTAGAATTGATGGGTTGGATTTTCTGAGTTTTTCATAATTTCTACGTAAAAATTCATACAAGAAAAATTTTAAAAATTAATCTTAAACATTAGCATTACACATAAACCACACTAGCGGCTCTCACACACAAATCTATTAACTAGTAGTGATAGATATTTCATTGAACAGTGGCCAATTATTTCAACTACACAATCCTAAAAGATGGAGAAAATATGGATTGCAGCTCCTTAGTTAAATCACTTTTACAATAATACAAGCTTGCACAAAATCCTCCACTCTATCAATATTAGAATAACATTTAATAACAGTAAATACAATATTTTATTTCTTATAATTTACAATTTTAGTGCAAACCACCTTTATGAGCATTTTCTATACAAAATAATCAGAAACTGTCTTTTAAATCATGTTTCACAAATATCAGAATAATGTGGAGAAATTGAACCTATTTCATTAATTCTACTATAGACTTCTATCACAGGCAATAATGAATGAATGAGTAGTAAGAATGATAAGGAAAATATTTTTACACATAAAAGTATATTAATTGAAAAAATACTTGTAAAATTATGTAAATCCTCACCTATATATAATAGCCACTTAAAGAATGGTATCATTTCAAGTTAGCTACATGTGCAGTAGCCAGGTTACAAGATTAAAAGTGAAATGAAAAAACAAACTATGAAACAATTAATATAAAAATGCACAATAAGGTGAAGTATCTCTTCACAGCATGAGAGGATGATTAGACATTTCCTTCCATACCTGCAACACGTCTGCTTTGTTCTTTAATAAACTGATCACCATCTGCTTTGGCCCTTGGAAATTTTTTCAGCAGTACAACCTGCTGTGTTCAAGCTCCTCATAACTTCATATTTCCCTATTTATAATTAACTAATTATGCTCTAATCAATAGTGTAGATCCTGATTTTACAATGTAAGTCAGATAAATGAAATAATGGCTATGGGTCAATCATATTTTATTTACAAAGCCCAGCATGAGCATCTGATTTCATTAAATCTTATATACCTGAACAGTAGTGAATCTTACTGGCAGGCCTATAGAAAACTTAGGTTGAACACTAAGAGAAAGAGGCTCCATTCTTATAAAGAAGTATTTTCAAAGTATGCCTGTTTCAGAACATAATCCTTCATGTTATATAAATTTGCCAAGTGTTGATTCAGGCAGAGAGGGTACAAAGACTACCTTCATACACCATGCAATTCTAAGGTGAGTTTCTTAAACAAGCATCAATTCTCTCAAAAACAATTTCAGAATATTTAAATTATTTTTTGAAGAATGTTCTGCTGTGTTGCAGAGTCCTTCTGAATTCCTTGCATAATTTTGGTGAAATATTCACAAAATATTCTGATAACCTGAACCAAGTAAAAAACACTGACAGTTTTTTTTTCTGTGTGTGTAAAATAAATAACCTTAAATGTTTAAAACGAGTGGTTTCATTAAGTAATAGAATACAGAAACAAGGAAATAAGGTAATAAATGTTATTATTATTGTTATTTATTGGTAAGCAATCTATTCTTAATATAAGATCAGATAAACATTTAAGAAATATACTAATGACAATGATATAAGTGATGTATAAATATAACTTCTGAAAATAAAATGGAAGGTTGAGGCTAAAATATTTTCATGTTCAAACATAACCCTAATTTCAATTCTTTTTTTTAACAAAAGAATTGGTGAATTGTGGACAAAGACTGTGTTCCTTGATTCCCTTCTGTATCTAAAACAGTTCTGTTCCCAGTATAAAATAAACATTTAACTGAACTTATAAAAATAAGGAAACTGTATTTTATATGTTGTAGATGAAACTACTACAAACCCTTTTATCTAGAAGAAAATAGCTTTGAAAATCTAAGGGCCCTCTTAAGAAGACTAAAGCCACACTCATTAATCAATGTTGAGCACAACACAACGATTTCTTTAAAAAGTACTATGGATGAATGGTTCTCAAAGTAGTGTCCCTAACCAGCTAAATCAACAGCACCTGGGAACTTGTTGTAAATGCAAATTTTCAGGCCTAATCTCACATCTACCAAATCAGGACTCCAGGGAGGCAAGTGGAGGAAGCAGGTGAGGAGGGGAGAACATGATGGAGAACAGGAGCCAACTGAGTTTTAACAAACCCTTCCTGTGATTCTGATGCATGATAAAGTCTAAGAACCACTGCTATTCACTAAGAAGTCATTCTTCTGGTATTTCAGAACATTTAATTTCCTTCTTGATATTTTAGTGTTTCTTTTTTTTCCTATTCTGAGGAAATAACTGTCCATTACCTGATGTGTCATTTTCCCTTATATGTATTTGTGAAAGACAAACCATTTAGTAATATTTTCTTAAGTACACATTACTTTTCTCCTTTGAATAGCAATTGGACCAATTACAGAAGTTAGTTTTGTATTGTAGAAATATGAAAGTGTTTAGGAGATTATTAGGAGGTGTTTTACTCCCTTCAAAAGTTCTCCTATGCAGTTTATATTTGTAACATGTGACAAAGATTCTTAGGGCTAGCACGAAACATGGAAGAGAATATCCACTACTGAAAACTGCAAGATGAAGAATGATAATTTCAGAGTATTCTATAGAACCCTGGTGAAAAGGATTTTGATTAACTGTGACACCAAAACCACAACACCTAATGATTTCTTTAAAAATAAGTATGTAAATGAATAAAATCATTAGCATTTTATCACCATATATTAAGAGGGCCAGAGTCTAATATATTACCATAGTTCATTAAGAAAATGATAATTCATTATTCTTAATATCAGCTGGAGTTCAGAAATAGTAATAATTACCAACTTTTTCTTAAACAAAAAATGCCTACTAGTTTTGCTAAAGATTATTTTCTTCCAATTTTATGAGCCCTTCCAATAAGTTCATAATTTGTTTATATGTAATCTCATACATGTTTTACTTTTATTAAACAGCTTATCCAAACCAATGGTTCCTATAACTATAGATTATTAACATATAGCAACTTTATAATTACATTTGCACTTGAATATCTATAACATTGCCTATTCTACTCCTAAAGTGTAAACTATTTTCAAATGCCACTATACCTGAAAAGAGATCCAAAATCACATTTATAAATCAGGAAATTCCAAGAGACATGTTGACAATTTACATGTATATGTGCATTTCAATTTCAGCAAAGAGTCTCTTCTAAATCAGTTCAAGATTGAGTGATGGAATATTCAATGTATTTCTGTCGTTGACTTAAAACTGGATCATTAAAACTTGAAGATCAAATTTTAACTCTGTAAACCTCTGGAAAGATATAGATGCAGATGAAGATCTTTCAGCTGGCAGGTTGTATATATAGTCAACAAGCTTTGTATTTCCCTCCTTATTTCATAACGTCATATTTAAGGTTGAAAAAGTAAAAGTTTACTGAACACAGAAAGTTCATATTAAATGAACAATAAGGACTGAATAAGTTTGGCTATTTCTAAAAATACCTAGAGACCAACACAGACATATTTTTGTTTATGAGCTTAAAATCTAAAGTCGTAAAAATCATGCTAATAATATTAATGCTTTCATACTAGGACTAATGGGTCAAAAATAGAATGTCATATGCTTCACAGGTCTTTCACTTTTGCTGGATATTATAAACAGAAATAATGTTTAATATGAGTCTACAGTTGTTCCTCAATGCAGTAGTATTTCATATATGAATATATTTCTTAAGTTGAATGAAACAGATTAGCAGACTAATGGAAAGCATTGTCTTTCTTGTTTGTTACTGGTACTGTGCAGCAACAGGAAGAGTATATTGTATTTAAGTCCCACAGGCTTCTGTAACTCTTCAGTGAGTCCAAACACTGTGTATCATCATTTGCCAAAGAAGCAAGAGGGAAAGTCATTTACGTAATAGGACAATTCTGACAAGACATTTATCCAATGTTTTCCAACAATGCACATATCAAATATTTCTGATTAGTGCCAGAGAGAGAGAGAGAGAGAGAGAGAATAGAGAAAAAGGATCCACAAAGGCAAATTCACTGCCTTGTCAGTCCAAGTAACAAACCAATCAATTACGTTCTATCCAAACCTGACAAGCAAAGGCAACTTTTTGCAGTGATAAGCTTATGGAAAGGACAAGATAGCTGTTCTCCTTTACTTTATGTACTCTATTGAGAGTTTTATCCACATTTTTAAAATCACACTTATAAAAGAGGTTTCCAGGATTGCCTCCGAGGATGAGCTGTGGCAGAGTTGGGTCTCATGAAGGGTATCTACATAGTAAAGTGATAAGAAAAGAACATTAACATTTAAAGATCATAGCAGCTCGGCACTATGTCTTATGAAACATATTAATAATACTACAGTAGATTCAAATAACATATGATCTGGTCCAAAGAGTCAGATAACCTAAATCTAAATGCCATGATCATGTGTAAGCTCTCATTGGTTAAAAATTAACTACTTCATCTTTTGAAACATTTGAGTTGCCTCCTCTTGTATTATTATCATTAAATTTTGGTCATCAAAATAAACCTGCTTTACTAAGACAACAATAAATAAGAATATAGAAAGATGAAGTACTTGTCTTTACAAAGGGAAACATATTTGATCAATAAATGTTTTGAAAAATAGCAGTTTGGTATTTATTTCACCAAATATGGCAATTTAGCAATGTTTGAGAAAGCATGTAATTGTGCTGAAAAAAAGCAAGCCTAATCAGTATGTTACTGGGCTGGTTATACTCAAATACAGTCTCAGGGAGGAAATTTTCAAATAATTTCTATTCCCTGAGCCTACACACTGGCTTCCTTTCAAAAGATGATATTAGAAATACAGAGTTGCATTATTTTTTTATTTATGCCTTTATTTTCAGAAGAGAAATTTTAAGTGCCTAGTGATTAGAAGTAAAATTTTTTGACTGTGGTAAATATAAGAATTTATCATTTCCTTCAAATTTTTAGAACTGTGTTGATGAAGTGAAGTTGCCAAGTAGTCACATCATAGAAAAAGCTCATTTTTTTATATTAGAGATGTGTTTAATGCTTCTAAGTTCCACTGAGAAAAAGAAAGGGAAAAGTGGCACACAGACGAATAAAGCGCTACTGAGGAGAACTACCATGCCAAACTGAATAACCTCCAAAGAAAGCGAAAACAAAATTGTACAAGGAAAAAGAATATAAAGTGAAACAGGTTTCAAAGAAATGCTGTATTTACCAACTTATGAGAAATAACAGAGAGAGCTGAATTCTCTTGCTGAATAGTAAGGTGAAACATGCTAACTCTTCTCAATGCTTCAGTCTCTAAGTGAAGAGCGTGGAGCACATCCTGAATCTGATGTTGACAAGTGCTTTGTCTGCTGGTTAGCACTACTGAGAAAGCCTAATGCAAGAGGAAGCAACCACGTCATGTATAATAGAAGTGCAATTAACTCTTACTTACATGTACAAATAATGGGAGAGAAGCCGACAACTGAAAAAATATATATCTGTACTTGACTTTGAATATAGTTAGGTATCATGAAAATCTGCTTTAAACCTCAAATCCAAGTTGAAGTTTGGCTTTGAGAAAACTAAAGAGCTATTGCTAACACTCCTTCATCCAAAATTTCATTTAATATTCCAAATCTCTCTTAATGCTAGAATAAGCAGTATGACTTGTCTTGGCTCCTATCTTCCCAGGACAAGAGACTGCAATAATTTAAATCAAAGATCAAGTTTTGGCTTTGTATTTGTTCCATATGCAACTAGTATACTTACTCACAAATTAATATAGAAAAAAAGAAATGAGCAACTTTCATAGGGCTTCACTGATGCACGTACCACTAACTATCAATGTGCTCTTATCCTGTGTAGTTGAAATTGCCTGCCAAGAGGAAGTATCTACTACTTGAGCCCTGAGAAATTCAAATGTGTTAGAGCAGTGTCCTGTGGTAAAAGGCCCATTAGTGCATGAGCTGCGTACCTGAGACAGCCTAGATTCAATCCGCATTCCACCACTTTCCAGTTGTGTGTTTCTACATATGTAATTATTTCAGTTTCCTTACCCACTAAGTATGGATGAAAATCAGTATCTATTTTATGGGATTGTTGTGAGGATTAAATGAGACAAAATATGGAAAGTACCAGCACAATATCTGGAACATAAAAAGTTCTCAGTAAATCTTGGCAACTAATGTGAAGGCCAGTAGCTTTGTCAAACACTACAGTACTGTTTTTTGTGGAAGGAAAGAAATTGTATTTTAATTCATAGCAACTTTAATATATAATTGGAACATTTTTTATTTCACATTGTTTAGTGTCTGTGCATCAGTTACGTCATGTCTAAAATGCAAATATGTATACCTCATTGAACTGTTATAAGAACTAAATAAAATAATACATTTAGAGAGCAGAGGGCAGAGACTGGGACATTGTAAGAAATCTAATATTAGCATTATTGTAACTCCAGGCCAAAAAGACTTTTAAGATAACATATTTTGGTGGTTCAATTACAAACGTTAAAAAATATGAGATTCTTATATATTATTCCCTACATACCAAAATCTATCAACTCCAAAACTTGAATGCAATCTTATTTTCAAATTTATTTTATTTCTTATTTCATTAATATTATGTATTTCATAAGTCTAAAGCAATACAAATTAATATAAATCAAAACCTTGTTGTAAGAGTAACAGATGAAACAAGATGCTTAATTTGAAAAAAAAAGAAAACGGAAAGAAAAACCAGAAAACATTACAGATGGCTTCTAATATTAGAAGATGAATTATCCTTGTTTTGTATGACTAGAAGATTTTAAACTTTTAAGGAAAGACATGTCAGCTGTCTTGAAGAGAGAAATCACCAATTTTTGAACAGAGTTCTTTCAAGGGGGAAGGGGCTTACACCTCTATTTTTGGCAGAAGCTTATCCCCTGCTGCTTAGTAGTGATGGTGGGCAAAAGATTCAACCACCAGATGATGGTGAAATAGAGACTTCAGGATCCTTCTCAGAACTGTATTTGTCTGTCTGGGAAACTCTCCGTTATAAAAGATACAAAATTTGAGGAAAAAATGAGGCTCAATGTCTTCATTTTACTGATGAAAAAATGACTAGAGATAATTTGATTCAAGGACATTCATCTAGCCAGTAGCAGAACTGTGGCAAATCTGTCTTTTTAAATGATTAATGTAATTATTAATGCATGTAATAAATAATCATCTGCTTATATAAGTTAACAATTTTAACACAGAGCAATGGAAAATAAGTAAAAAATTTCAAAAATAAATCTTACTGAAAAATAAATGAGTAAAACAAACAAGAAATATTTCATTGCCATAGGTGCTTGAAATTATAATATTTATCTAATCTAAAATATAATATTCCAGAAATACCACACTTCACTATGTAATATATACTATGCTCAGGCTTCTGTTTTCTTTAAATACAAATTATGCATCTGTATTTTTTGAAAAGAAAAAGAAAAATTTTAAATTCAAATGTCGTTAACACATAACAAAAAATATGAACCACACAAAGTTACTTAAAAGTTTAGTGTTTTAATGTAGAATTTAAAGCCAAAGAATGTCATACAGTAAGTACTAAATGTTTGAGACAGGGTAGTCGTTCCACATGTCTAACAAAATAGGAGAAAAAATACACGAAGCAAACATTTTCTTTTTAATCCAAATTTTATCAAAATACTACCTTAATAAGAAAAATTCAATGTCAACGGGGCTACCTTCATTATCCAAATGTAAGTATTTTGAAAACTAAACACATCTTCCCCAATCTTTACTAATAGAACCATTCCTTAAGAAGCATTTTTAAGTTTCATTCACAAAACCCAGTTTATTTTCTAAATCCTTCTTTAGAATCTATTCTTTGTATAATACACAATAAAGTATTTTAATTCTAAAGATATTTAGCTTAAATACTGATTATTATTTTTAAAATAAAGGTCTAAGGCAAAAAGGAGACATTCTTGGTAGCAGAGATATGCAAGTTGCTCTTAAGAATAGTGATACAAAGCATTCAATTTTAAATTTTAAACTGTTCTGTGCTATAAAACTTACATTGCCCTAAATTGTTCAGTAAACAATAAAGACAGCCTTGGAATAATGGTTTTTAAAGAATAAAGTAAAGAACAGCAGGGTGCAGTCGGGAATGTAGGAAGAGAACACATGATATGGGTATTAGTGAAGATGCTGGAATTCAATGGCTGGAGTTCAAGTGCTGGTTATTTCATTGGGCAACAAAAAGACCCAGAGTTTGGAGGAACTGATATAGTAGAGCTGTAGAACTCAGTGAACACTAGCAAAAAAATGAGAAGCAAGGCAGACAGGTACGACCCAAAGAGAGATAATCCGAAGTGTAAAACAGAAAACGGTGGCAAGAAGAAGCTATGAAGCAGCCAAGGTGGAGAGACTAGCATGGTAGAAAGAGACTGAAAATTTAGGAAGGTCTCAGGAAAACCAGAAAAATGGGAAAGTGGAAGAATAGACATCAAGAAATGTTAGGATGGAAAATTAGTCCTCAAATATTCTAATATTTTTAGCTTCAAATAACTTCCAATAGCTAAATTTTTAAAAAAAGTTCTGAACAGAACCATTAAAATATGTGAATAAAACAGTGTACATTAAGATGCTATAGAATTATAGGTTATTTAAACTTTTTTTCCTGGTACTGGGAATTGAACCAGGGGCATTCTATCTCTGAGCTACACCCCCAGCCCTTTTGATTTTTAATTTGGAAACAGGGTCTCACTAATTTGCTGAGATTGGCCTTGATTTTTTTTTGAGGTACCGGGGATTGAACACAGGGGCGTTCTACCTCCACGCTACACCCCCGGCCCTATTTTTTATACTTTATTTTGAAACCGGGTCTCACAAAGTTGCGGAGGGCCTCACTAAATAGAGAGAGAGAGAAATAGAGAGAGAGAGAGAGAGAGAGAGAAAGACAGGGAGAGAGAGAGAGAGAGAGAGAGAGAGAGAAAGAGAGAGAGAGAGAGAGAGAGAGAGAGACAGGGAGAGAGAGAGCTGAGGCTGGCCGCGAACCCGGATCCTCCGGTCTCCACCTCCCAAAGTACTGGGATTACAAGTATGCGCCACCACGCCCGGCTTGAGACTGGCCTTGAAACTGAAATTTTTCTGTTTCAACCTCCCAAGTACTAGGATTATAGTCATGCACCACCACGCCCAGCTTAAACTTTGTTTTTATATTTCTGTATTTTTGGTAAGCATATTTTTATAATGAAAAAATCTTTTAAAAATATAACTTTCTACTCCCTGCCCTTTAGATATTTTTTAATTACTAGACCTCATTTTTTAGGACAATTTTAGGTTTACAGGAAAACTGAGCAAGTAAAATACAGATTGACATATATCCTTCCTACACACACACACACAACGACCTTTAAAATTTAACTGTTAAAAGTCTTCATTTTTACCCCATAATCCATTTGATAGTTCAGGGGCCCCTAATAGAGGAGCAGATAGACAAAAATAGAGGAAGAAATAAACACTCTATGATTTGGGAATATTCATAATTCACTGATTCTTATTTAGTGCAATGATACTGAACAAGGCGGTGAGTTAGATACAACGGGTATAAACAATGAACTTTGAGAATGCAAAGGGAAGATAAATAACTCAGCCTCTAGCACTATGCATCTCTGGTAAGGGAAAGTGTTCGAACAAGAGCTGAAGAACATGGTATATTAAGATGTTGCTGAAGAGGTTCAACAGTTAGGCTAAGGTTTTGAACAGTCCAATGTCTCAGACTTCTCCTGATCCTCCTCCTGATTAGAAATCTAATCACTAAACTGGGACTTCAAATAAGAAGACCTACTATGCTTGATGGTAATTCCAAGTGGTAACTTAGAAATCCAGGAGATTCAACTATAGATACCTATAATAGATTAGCTGTCGGGCCCCTTTTAGCACTCCCTTTGAATCTACCATATTAGCTTTTATTGATGAAATATTATCTGTTCTAGATGTCATAGTAACTCTCCATAGCCATAATGTGGTGATATAAATAAAACCCATTAAAAAGTTCTAGATCTGCTAGTGTGGGGGCAAGATACTAACAGTGAAACAAATAGGCACCAACATCAAAATTATTGAATTAGCTGAAATACTTTTAAAATGAGGTTTGTTTCAGTAAGGTGGTGACAAATCAATATTCCAGAAAATTCTTGGATGAAAACACCAGCAGAAATTGACAAGTTCAATAAGGGAATTCACCCCCTAGGTAGTTCCCTATTAACTATCATGGCTATCTTGTGAAAACCTCATATAAAATTCTTTATAAATAGCGGAGTGAAGGAGGGGCCTTAACTGAGGGAGATAGGAGAGGGGAGGAAGATGTGAAGAGGGAAACACCTCAATGGACATGATGTACATACAAAAGTTTATCAAAGCTAATCAATGTGTTGAGCACAGGAAGGTGGGGAAGAAGAGAGAGTGGGGTGGGAACTGGGGGAGGGCTCAAAAAGTACTGTGTGCATGTATGTCTCTATAACCCTGAACTTCATCAAGATATATGATTACAATGCACCAATAAAAAATAAACACTTGCAAAACACCACATACCAGAAAATTATTTAGATAAAGGTTCACTTCTCAAGTCTGTTATACAATTTTCTTTTTAGAGGGACAATAGCAATCAAACAGAACTCCTAGGCCGGGCGTAGTGGCGCACACTTTAATCCCTGTACTTGGGAGGCTGAGACAGGAGGATCTGGGTTCACGGCTAGCCTCAGCTAATTAGTGAGACCCTCCTCGACTTAATGAGACCCTGTTTCAAAATAAAGAATAAAAATAGGGCTGGGGGTATAGCTCGGAGGTATAATGGCCCTGGGTTCAATCCCCAGTACCGCAAAAAACAAACAAACAAACAAACAAACAAACTAGAACTCTTAGGACATATTTAAGGGCTGCTGGGTTGTGCCCAAGGCTAGAAGCAACCCACTGTATGAAATATTTGTATCTGAACCACAAAATAGTATACAGTTCCATTTCCTCCATACTAAAATTGTTGTGTCCTGATGAGCATTCAAAAACTTTGGGCAAAGAGTGAGTAAAAATATACTTGATAGTAGGTTATGGATGAGGAGTAATCACACAAAATCAGGAGCTTCTTTACTGAAAACATGGATATACCCAGAGAACTCTAATCACACTTGATGGTTACATGTAAATGTCCATGCATGCAAATCCTCAAGTATTGAGAAAGAATAAAGCACCAAAATGGACTCTGCATTACTAGGAAAACCACGGGACTATTAAAAGTCCTCCTTATTTGGAACATATCTTTAACAGTTAACATTCTGATGAAGATATGAACCTCTTTTGGGGTTCTCAGTGGTAAAGGCTAAACCTTAGATATTACCCTGAAATAAAATTCCAGATGAGTTCACAGTAGAGCCCCAAAGCTGATCTTTTCTACACAGGTAGAAACACTTCCCTTGACTAGAATGTAATTGGAAATAAGATTAACATTCTACAAGGAACCAGCCCTGCTGATACTTTGGTCAAGTGAAACTAATTTTGAACTTTTGTCCTCCAGAATTGTAAGATGAAAATGTGTTATTTGAAGCCACAAAATCTGTGTGACTTGTTGCAGCAGCCACAGAAAACCAACAGAGACCTCCATCAGGCACTCAAGGGAAAGATTTAGGCAAGATGAGAAATTAGAAAAGCCATCTACTGGTGGTACAGGCCTGGAGGAGAGGAGCAGCCATAGTTGGAAAGACATAAAACCTCACCCAGAACTTTTCCCTTAAGAAATAAATGATATAAAGGCTGTAAACCCTGTTGCCACACAGGACACAAAGAAATCTCGCTGTGGAAAAAAAAAAACAAAGAAAGGTGGGGTGGGGGGAATCCTCCGCTCCTATAAGAGTAAAAGGAAACAGCCCAAGGTTCATACTATACCCATATCTTTAAAGGTTTCGTACCACTGGTGATGGGGAAGAGAACTCCCACGCAAGATTTGCCAAAGACAAGCAGGATATGGCTGCTGTAAGAAAGGAAGGCTCAATCACTGAAAAAGTCCCATACATTAGAAACTAACAATGGAGCCTGAAGGCTGAATATGAACCAGGAAAACAGAACTATCTTGCCTGATTAACCAATGCCAGCAGTCTACTTCTAAGGGAGAGGAAAGTGCGTAGAGCAGGGCTCCTTTGGTAGTGAAGACAGAGAGGAAGGTGAAATCTAAGAGGGAATGCAAACATTGGGAAAACGCTTTTGGCACTATAACATCAACCATAAACACAGGTTATAGCAGAGAAGTCTGAAGTCTTTGGTATATCGTGCAGGTAAGCAGAGCAATAAGAAAATGCAAGCCCAACTCAACTCAACTAAATTTACTCAACTCCACCACTTAACGGCTTAAGAAAAGAACAGCTGTGCCCTCTTCCAGGTATATATACTCTTATGCTCACCTCAGGATGTCCAGTATTCAATAAAAAACATATGAGGCACACAAAATGAAAAAGGAGAAAGGAAGGGGAGAAGGCAGGAAAGGAGGGAAACAGCAAGGGAGAACAGGAGGGAGGGAGGGACAGAAAGACCATTGTCAAGGGAAAAGCAAATGAAAGAACTCAAGGATGATAGGAATATTGGAATATATTCTCTGATCACAATGAAATTAAAGTAGAAATCATTAATAGGAAAATACCTCAAATATTTGGGGCAAAACTCATATTTCTAAATAATTGATGAGTTAATGGGGTAGACAAAAGGGAAATTAGAAATTTAAGAGTCTAAAATCTAAAAGCTAGTTTTGCTGGGTAGGACTGTATTACATTTTATGACCATAGTAACAACAGAGAACTTAAGTTCATAGCAATAGTGCCCTACATGCACACCGCACTTGGTGAATTTTCCCCTGGCTCCCTCCCCCTCCCTACTCTCCCCATACAAGATATTGAGATAAGCATTAGTATTCTCACATATGTACATAATGTCAGTGGAAGTGTTTCCTTCATTAATTCTCCCTCCCCCCTCCCCAAAACCACTTCCCTTGCTTCACTGGAGTTTCTTCTCCATTATCTAAAGTTCTTATATCTCAATAACTCCATAACTTCTGCATATGAGAGAAAACATATGAACCTTCACTTTCTGTTACTGGGTAATCTCATTTACCATAATGTTTTCCAGGGCCATCCATTTCCCTACAAATGACATAATTTTGTTCTGCTTTATTGCTGAGTAGAATTCCATTGTATGTATATCCCTGAATTTTGTAATCCATTTATCTGTTGACGGACACCTGGGTTGGTTCCATACTTTGGCTATAATTTAATGCTATAAACATGGATATGCATGTACTACTATAATATCCTGATTTCAGTCCCTTTGGAAAGATACCCAGGAGTGGTATAGCTGGATCATATGGTGGATCCATTTCCAGTTTTCTGAGGAATCTATACTGATCTCCATAGCAATGGCACTAATTTGTAGTCCCACCAACACTACAGAGGAGTTCTTATTTCCTCACATCCTTGCCAGCATTTATTGTTGTTTGGCTTCTTGATGATTGCCATTCCAATTGTGGTTAGATGGAATCTCAGTGTAGTTTTAATTTGCATCTCCCTGATTGCTAATGATGATGAACATTTTTTCATGTATGTATTGGCTATGTGTATTTCTTCTTTTTTGAAGTGTCTATTTAGTTCAACTGCCCAATTCTCAATTGGGTTATTAGTTTTTTTTAGGGTTAAGTTCTTTAAGTAATTTGTATATTCTAGATACTAGTTCTCTATCAGAGGAATAGCTGGCAAAGATCTTCTCCCATTCCGTAGGCTCTCTCTTTGGACTCTTGATGGTTTCCTTTGATGAGCAGAAACTTTTTAGTTTAATGCCATATCATATATTAATTCTTGTTTTAATTTCCTGAGCTTTGGGGGTCTTATTGAAGAAGTTTCTACCTGTATCTACCTTTTGGAGTGTTGAACCTATGCCCTCCTCTAGTAATTTCAAAGTTTCTGGTCTAATTTCCATGTCTTTGATCCATCATGAGTTGATTCTTGTGCAGGGTGAGAGGTAGAGATTTAATTCCATTTTTCTACATTTGTTGAAAAGGCTGTCTTTTCTCCAAGGTATGGTTTTTGGCACCTTTGTCAAAAATCAATTGGCTATAAGTGTGTGGATTTGATTCTGTATCTTCTATTCTGTTCCATTGGTCTATGTCTCTGTTTTTGTGCCAATACCATGCTGTTTTTATTACTATAGCTCTGTAGTATAATTTGAAGTCAGGAATTGTGATGCCTCCTGCATGGTTCTTATTGCTGAGAATTGCTTTGGCTATTCTGGGTCTTCTGTTTTTCCATATGAAAATTAAGACAGATTTTTCTAGTTCTAAGAATAATGACATTGGTATTTTGATAGGGATTGCATTGACTCTGTAGATCACATTTGGTATAATGGCCATTTTGATGATCTTTATTCTGCCTATCCAAGAGATAGGCAGATATTTCCATCTTCTAAGATCTTCAATTTCTTTCTTTAGTTTTTATAATTTTGATTGTAGAGGCCTTTTACCTCCTTGGTTAGATTTATTCCAAAGTATTTTATTGTTTTTGAGATTATTGTGAATGGAATTGTTTTCTGGATTTCTTTTTCAGTGGATTCAGGGTTGGCATATAAAAATGCTACTGATTTTTTTTAATTGATTTTGTATCCTGCTACTTTGCTGAATTTGTGAATCAGCTCTAGACATCTTTTGGGTGAGTTTTTGGGGTCTTCTAAGTAAAGAATCATGTCATCTGCAAATAGAGATAATTTCAATTCTTCTTTTCCTATTTGTATTCTTTTGATTTCCTTCTTTTGCCTTATGGCTCTGGCTAGTCTTGAGTACTCCTTTTATTAAAAGGAGTGGTGATAGTGGGAATCCTTGTCTTGTTCCTGATTTTAAAGGGAACTCTCGCGGTATTTCCCATTCAATATGATGTTGGCTTTGGTTTATTGTATATTGCCTTTATGTTGCTGAGGTAAATTCCTTCTATTCTGATTTTCTGCAGTTTTTTTTGTTTGTTTGTTTGTTTGTTTTGCGGTACCGGGGATTGAACCCAGGGGCATTCTACCTCCGAGCTACACCCCAAGCCCTATTTTTTTAGTCTTTATTTTGAAACAGGGTCTCACTAAGTTGTGGAGGGCCTCACTAAGTAGCTGAGGCTGGTGGCGAACCTGGATCCTCCGGTCTCAACCTCCCAAGTACTGGGATTACAAGCATGCACCACCATGCCCGACTGCGGTATTTTTAACACAAATGGTGTTGGATTTTGTCAAGTGCTTGTTCGGCGTCTATTGAGATGATCATGTGATTTTTGTTTTTAGTTCTACTTATGTGGTGAATGACATGTATTGATTTGTGTATATTGAACCAGCCTTGCATCCCTAGAATAAAACCAACTTGGTCATGGTGTACAATTTTCTTGATATGGTTTTGAATGCATATCGCTAGTATTTTGTTTAGAACTTTTGCATCTATGTTTATCAAGGATATTGATCTGTAATTTTCTTGAGGGATCTTTACTAAGTTTGGGTATTTAGGTGATACTGGCTTCACAGTAGGAGTATGGAAGGTTTCTATCTCTTTCTATTTCATGGAATAATTTGTGAAGTATTGGGTTTAGTTCTTCTATAAAGGTTTTGTAGCTGGGAATCCATCTGACCTGGGCTTTTCTTTGATGGAAGGTTTTTTATTGCTGATTCTCTCTTTGCTTGCTATTGGTTGGTTTTGTTTCAATTTAGTAGGTTGTACGTGTCTGTTGATTTCTTCTGTTTTCCAGTTTTTTGGAATATAACTTTTCAAAGTAGTTTTTGATGATCCTCTAGTTTTCCCCATTGTCTGTGGGTGATATCTTCTTTTTCATTTCTTATTTTAATAATTTGAGCTGATTCTCTCTTTTGGTTACATTGGCTAAGGGTTTATCAATCTTGTAAATCTTTTCAAAGAACCAGTCTTTTGTTGATCTTTTGTATTGTTTTGCATGCAGAATTTAAATGATTCTGAGGTTTATTGGCACCCATTTCAACATTTTATAATATCATTTATGGCATATACAACAATAATTCATTGGCTGAATTCAGGCTTTTCTAAAAATTTCCCCAAACAACTAGAATTTTACATCATGAAAGGTAGGATCTAAGAGTCAGATATAAAACCACAGATGTCCAAACCCCACCTAGATTCAGAATTGACTTGTTTGGAATCTCCATGAGTGTTTCTGTTTTGTTTTTTCCCCAATCTCATCTTTAGGATCTTTAACTTGGTATTTAAATATCTCTGGAATGAGCTTGGGGCTAAACTAAACCAAAGTCATCTACTCATTTCTTTCAGCTACTTTTTTCTCATAGAACATGATTTCCTACCACACTTTGATTATCCATTAGAGACGTTTCTTAAAGTACTGCATAAAGACACATTTACTTAAAGTAAAAATAGCAAAAAAACCTGAATACTTAAGGAAGAAATCTGTTAACAATTCCAGATCTATTTCCAGAGTTTTACTCTTCTCTAGATTTATAATCCTATAATCTTAATTGCCTTTTGAAAATTTCTAACTCAATTTGTCTAAAAACAAACCTCACAATCCTCTATGACACTATTCACCATGTATTTTTTCATCACCAAAAAGTATAGCCACTCACCTTTCTTTACTGATCTACCATTCTCTCCAATTATTCAGCTTAAAGTTCAGCTGTGTGGTGTAACACCCCTCTTTCTCGTTTGCCTCATTTTTGGTTACCTATTATAATCCCAGTGTAGCACTTCCCAGGTCACACTAATCCTTTCCATTTCTAATTCCAGGGTCTCAGTTCCCAGCCCCCCTACTGGTCTACCTCCAGCTGCCCATCCATTCATCACATAGGCAACTGCAATATCAGTTCTCTAAAGTGCTAAATTTTATATCTACCCTTGTCTTCAATACATCTCCATTACACCTCGAAAAATCTTTACCCTGGACCTAGGCCCCCATCTACCTGTTCTCTTAAACCTAAAGACTCCTAAGTCCCACCCTGTGTCTTTATTTATGTTCACTCACCCTCTTGACAGATTTCCTACCTCCCTTCTTAGTTTCCTAAAACCTACTCATTCTTCAAGATTCAACTCAAATGTCATCTTGGTTTATATAAATTCTTCTCCATCACAACTTTAGGAATGACCCATGATCTTTTAAATTCTTATGACTTTTATATACCATGAACATCACAATTTAATAGATGAATAAACAAATAGATTTCAATATTTTTTAAATGTTATAGATTAAAATGTAAAACTAGTGAGAAGAAATAGAAGAGCCTTATTTTTTACAGAATAGGGGAAATATAATTTTTTTTTACAAAGGTCAGAAAAACAACCTTCAGTCAGTATGCTCAATGCTCTGCATGAAGCTCAACTTTCCTTTCAAAAGACTAAGTTGGGCATGGTGGTGCATGCTTGTAATCCCAGTACTTGGGAGGCCGAGACAGGAGGATTGCAGGTTCACTGCCAGCTCAGCTACTTAGTGAGGCCCTCTGAAACCTAGTGAGACCCTGTTTCAAAATAAAGAATAAAAAATAGCTGCCCCTTTTAGGAAACTACATTGACAGGCCATGTCACAATAAGTTCCTTGATATAATCAGCCAATTTTGTGATTCTTTAATAACTGATACAAATGAATATCAGGAAAGGAGAAATATAAGTCTGAAAGATTTCAGTCAATAGAAAAGGTATTGATTGATGTAATTTTACTTGGATATGCCTGAATCCCATTGATTTAGTCCTTCCTAGGCCTATCTTCCTTGTGCAGCTGTGTTGATCTGATTCAATGGGCAATTATAGGGAGTGCCCTGACAGTTTCATTTAAAGCAGAACTCCTCCATTTGCTATTATTTGTGGAGAACATACTTAAAGAAACACTTTCATGTAGTTTAATCAATCAGTTCTCACAAAGCTCAGCTGGTTGTGATTTACTAACTAAATAACATTTAAGTCCTTGACTTCATGCATTAACCTAGTACTAAAAAATGAGATGTATACATACAAAGAATGCATGAACAATTCTACACTGAAATCACATTGTAAAGTCACAATTTTAATAGTATAGCCATGAGATAATAATCACCCTCTTTAACTTGCCCCTCTTTTATTCTCCCATAATACTTTTCTCAAACTTACCTAAGTATTTTGGGAATATAAATATATGTTAAGTTCCTCATAAAAAAAATGTCTCCAGAGTTCTAAATTATACTTCCTAAGGAAACCATAGAGTAGTTAGAAAAGGTTCAAAGGAAAATCATAAGAATTAAAGAATTGACATAGTATCTTCAAAAGGCAAAGGAAAATGTGTTATCCACTTATTTTTATAAACTAACTAACTTCCTTCCTTCCTTCCTTCCTTCCTTCCTTCCTTCCTTCCTTCCTTCCTCCCTCCCTCCCTCCCTCCCTCCTTCCCTCCCTCCCTCCAAAGAACCAAAGTGAGGGTACAATAAAACAACTAACAATTTAGTTAAATAACAGGATATCCTTGCCTAGAAAGAAATTAAATATCCTAATAACCAATTTGAGTAAATGAAAAAAGGAAAGGTACTGTTTGATTTTCAGATAACAATACATGAAAGGGAACAAAGTTTATGAGAACTCCTTTTTTGAAAATATGCAAAGTTTTAAAAAGTAAAATCAAGATTTGACAGTAAATAAATCTTTTGAAAAGTCTGCTAAGACATGTCATTTATTTTATTGTTTCTAATTCTAGTTCTACTAACTAATAAAGTAAATGTAATCCAAATTGTAGTTGATAAAAATAATTGTAGAGACAATCTCATCCCAAATCTACTCCTATTCTAAAGAATTACAGAATAAGCAATGAAATAGATAAGGAGTAATTCAAATATATATGAATCTATTTTCAAAATGTGATGTTCTATCAAAAATGTTTTAATGGCTAGCCCTCAGAAAGGTCAAGGCAGCAGTCCTGCCCACTGTACCATTTAAGAGCAATTTCATATTAAGCAAATTAGATAAGTACATTGCTAATCAGGATAAAAATATTAATGAAAATTAAATAATTGTGATAAAGTTAGAGAAGCAGAGGGTGAAAAAACATGTGCCAAAATCCCATATTCCAGACACTGCTAAACATTAAATATTATTTAAAAAAATACTCTCATCAACCTTTACTTACTTTTTAAGAGTATTATTTATAGGATACATAAATATGTCTGTGTGTACTATAAAAGTCTCTCTAAAAAGACTAAAATTGTTGTAATAACTTAACACAGGGTCTCTAGGAAGTCAAGAGGTCTAGGTTGCAAGCTTCACTCTCACTATGTACCCTTTTACAAACCATCCATTTAAAAAATTACTGAAAGACTACAGCATGCCAAGGATTATCCTGACTCTTAAACTACAACTCCATTAAGTTCACAGACTGATGGGGGAGGGAATTAATCAAAATATAAGACTCTAAAATAGGAGAGATTGAATATAGTGCAGCAAGTATTATAGAGCCCTGTATGAGTTGCTAATGAAACATATCATGCTGAAGGGGAAAGAAGGGGAGGGAGTGCCTGACTAGAGATAAAAATGTGGGCATATTCAGCATTAATATGGTAACTGAAGAGATGTTAAAGGTTAGATCACCAGGGAACATGCAGAATGCAAAAAGGACCTTGGAGAGAATATTCAAGAACACTACTATGCGCAGAGGTAGGGAAGGCTATCCTGTGAGGTAGGAGAATACCTGGAAAAAATGCCATGTCTTGAAAGCCAAACAGAAGGAATCGGTGAAGGTAAGAGAATAATCAGAGTCAAGGACAGGATCCAGAGCACGGTTGAAAGACTGGCTTTAGAAGGCAATTGGAATACCACTTGAGAGAATTGGGGAAAAAGAGAGATGCCTGTGGATGTTGGTAAGACTATAGGTTAGGCGAGTTAAGTTTATCCATTTCTGTCTGATAGCTTCTGTTGTTTTCTATGTGTTTAGTAAGTGAGGTCATTTGTTAAACGATGGAGGAAGAAGTGATGGAGTCAGAGACATGAGGAGAACAGAAAAGGTGCCATCAGGAATGAATGTTCAGGATGATTAGAAAAACACGGAAGGCTTGCCTAACAACACTGAAGGCCCAATGTATGATTATGCATGTTTACACACACACACACACACACACACACACACACACACGCACACACACACTGTTGGTGCCTCAATAAATGTATCCTTTCATTTAGTGTGTCATGGCTTTAACTAGCTTAAATTATGTACATGAAAGACATTTGTATAGCTTCAATGTCATTTTTAGCAGATTTGATGTTTATTTCATTTGTGTTTAAGTTTCCTAGTAAATGGTAGTTCTAAGCAAAGGTTTATCTTATGATTTTTATTTGCTGTGGTTAACAGATAATATCTATGTTTTTAATATTCAATTAACCTGTGTATGTGTCAAAATAGAGCTATATTTAAATTTTAAGTTCATGAATGAACTTACTTAAAATCTTATAAAACATTCATGTTTCAGTTATCTACCATCCTAAAATAATCACACTCATTTCTTGTTTCCTTTCAGTTTCTAGCCTGAATATAATCTACATTGGTAACAATTTTATAGCATATACTTATGTTTTAAAATAAATTTCTTCATTCTTATGTAATTATCTCTGAATCTATGAGAGATACATAATTCTAAATAATGATTTGCTACAGTTTATCTTCCCCCTCCTCTGAATGAAATGTTTTAGGATCTTTTATTTTGGGATTTGTATATATTTGGTGGGGCTAATTTTCCTACTACAGTAAGTCTATAAGTAACCTTTGATATAGTATAGCATTTCTTTCTTTGAATATTTTTTGGTAATAAATTCCCAGGAAAAGGACTATTGTGATTTTTTTTAAAAGAATGCTTATATAACTAGCAAGACCAAAATGGCAATAAAACTGAAATTTCTCCTTAAAATAAAAAGTAGAATTATATATTAAATAAACTAGATTTATAAGAGATACTTTTAAAATTCCAGAAGGCCAAAATATTGTGTTATTTTCATTTGTTAATGGTTTATAAATCATTTGACAACTTGCAAAATACTCATGCTAGGAAATCAGTCAACATGTATGTATATACATGTAAGAAAACAATACAAATTTCTTTCTGAAGTTAATGATTATCATGCAAATTTTTATACTTTAATTTTTTTAACTTTTCATTTTTTATACTGAAAATTTCAAAGTAAAAATATGTTAGAAACTTGTAAAATTATGTCCTAACAACAGTAATAACCCTGAGTAACCTTTAGTCTTTTTACCTTAAAGTGCCTTTAATAGTTTGCCTCCATTCAACTTCTAAAAAGAATCATAATGTTTTTAAACTATTCATTTCTTCTTACATATTTAAAACTTCTATCCAAGGAGAGGAAAGAGTGGTGGAATCAGTTATAAATATGCCTTTTGTGCATCATGCACACCCACGTGTAGCCATGAGGACAAATGAAGTCATCTGGGGACTGTCGCGTGAGCAAGGCCCTGGGATCAATGGACAGCTTGTGAAAGTGACCCATGTCAGCAAGACACGGACGGGCGTAACTGCATAGTGAAGGCTACTCACAAGTCAGTCGACAGAGTGAAGCTGAAAGTGCGGCTCTACAGCTATATATCTACATGTCTCAAAGAAAAACCACATGGTATCAGCCATGGAACTGCCATGGATTCAGCCCTGGAGGCAAAATCACAAGTTTTTAAAATGTTAACAAATTTCTTTCAGATTAAAATGTAAAGCAGACCCAAAGAGTTAGTTATAGATTGCAAAGTATAGCTTTACTTCTTTAATGTTGGCCAAAATTAGATTAAGATATAGTAGATCTAATTTGATTGTCTCTATATTACCTAAATAATGAAAAATGTCAAAAAGTAATGATGATTATTTCAATTAAGTATTATCCTTACAAACACAAGAGGAATATTATTGGTAATAAAACTTTTAAAAATTTAAAATGCACCAAAACTCACAGAATAACACAGCCACAAAAAAAATGAATTGAATTACTATGCAAACTATATTAAAATGAAAAAGGACAAAAATTTCTATCTCAATCTAACCAAGGTTCTAATGTTTTGTACACAAAAATAACAAGTAAGCCAAGCTCCCATTAATATCTGATCATTATAACTCTTAAAACTTAAAACAAGTACTACCTTAATTAAAATTCACAGATTTTTTTCTCTTTGGATATATACTGAGATATACTGTGTGATAAGCACTAGTTCGAAACCTAAATATTAAAATTAATTATCAAGATGTGATGCTTACCCATGAAGATTCATGGAGTGACCAAGACATATGACCTAAGTAAAAATGATTGAGGGGCACCCAAATCAGAGAAAAATGGGAGATTATGTCACATAGAAAATATATAAAGTAAAATCAAAATGGCATACAAATAATAGACAGTTTGGGGAAGGAGAGAGAGCCTAAGACGGTCTAAACACAGGCCACCTAAACGTCTAAATATAGCTGTAAATGAAGACAGAAACATAGACTGAGGCCAGGTTTGAGTGCCTCATACGCCATGTTATAAAATCTTAACTTATACACTAGGACTAAATTCATGTTTTTGTAAGATACAATAAAAAACTAGATAACTAGATAATAAAAACTGGATCAAAACTAGAAATGTTCAAACTAGAGAGGTGCTGGTTATTCCAACAGTCCAGGAGAGAGTTGATGAAAGCACATAAGCACTAAATACTTCTATTTATTAAGTCCTCGTAGCAGTTTTACAGGTAGAAACAATTATTATGCCCAGTTTATAGATGAGGAAACTAAAGCACAGAGATTACATAACCAGCTCAAAGTCACACCCAGGAAATGCTGGGCAAGGATATGAAACTAAATAACATGGCTTCAGAATTCAAGCATTAAACCACTATGGTTTAAAAAAAAAAACAACTCTGCTTTGCTACTGATAAGAACTACAGTAAAAAGTACTACACTATTAAATCAAGAAGAGAGAAAGTTTTAAGGAGGATGGTTGGTCACCAGTGTTAAATGATGAAATGAGGCCAATAGGATGAGCCATTAAATTTAGCAATTTGGAGTTCACAAGTGGAAACAATGTCTGCCTTTGGAATCTATCACCAAATATATATCCAACACCCTCATGGACCAAAATACTACCCAAAAGGTTACAACATCAACAAGTATCTTCACCATGTGTTAAAATCGGCAGTACTGATATTCAAAATCTAACAAAAGTCTCTGAAAACTAGTAAATTGTTTACAAATCAACAGAAAAATGACCTATATACTAGTAAACCAAACTAGCATTTTTATATTAAGGTAATACCATGATGTATTATTATGTAATTTATTATTTATGTAAATATTATTTTTAAATGACACAGTATTACAGCACACCATTAAGAACATTTCAAGCAAAACTGCACGTGATTGTTTAACGGGCAAAGATAGAAAACATGAACTTCCCGCCTAAGTAATGTATGAGATATTAGTTGGCTATTTCATAATAATACATCAGATTATTATTTATTTATTATTGCACTACTGAGGATGGAATCCAAGTGTGCTTTACCACTGAGCCACATCCCCAGACCTCTTTATATCTTATATGAAGAAAGGGTCTCACTAAGTTGCCAAGGTTGGCCTTCAACTTGCAATCCTCCTGCCTCAGTCTCCTAAGTGGCCGGGATTATAGGTGTGTGTTATTATAACGCATAATTTAAATTTCAATTTGGCAAAAAGTAGCATTAGCAAACAGCAAAACAAGCAAACAAAAAACTCAATAACCTGAAAGAAAATATTTGCAACTTATATAAAGACGTGATAAACTCACTTTTAACAAAGAAAAAAAATTCTCCATAAGGGAGGGAGAATCAATGAAGGAAACACTGAAGTTATGTACATATGTGAAATTACCAATGCCAACTCAATATCATGTATGGGGAGGGGAGGGAGTGGGGAGGAAGCCAGGGGAAGCTCATCAAAGTGTCTTGTGCATGTACGTCACCATCACTCTGAACTACATTATGATGTGAGACTACAGTGCACTAATAAAAGTATACTTAAAAAAAGAAATATGAAAAGAACAAACAGTAAAAAAAGCACTGGATATGGAAAGACAATTCACACATAAAAAAATCTAAATGGCTAATCAATATATGAATAAATGTTCAAATTCAGTTGCAAAATACAATCAAAATGATAATTTCTACCCATGAGACTGACAAAGATCTTTGCTATGACCTCATTACACATCCATGCCCAGTGGAAAATTAAATAATATTATCTATTAAATGCAAAAAATGCATACACTTTGGCCTAGCATAAATTAGATAGAAAAAAATTAAATTAATTGTTATTAATAGGGAATTATCACAGTAAATTATGGTACATCTACATTATAATTTTTAGCTTTTAAAAACTGATTTAGTTCCATATTTACCATCAAAAAGTCCATAATGTGTTAGAAAGTTTGAAATAATATATAAATTTCAGAATAAAGCCTATAATAGCTATACTGGGAAAAGAAAGAGGCCAGCCAGTGTACCCTGAATATTTTGCTTGTACTTGAAGGAAAGAAGTATGAATAATTATGAAGCAGTCTCCCTTATATTCACAGGGAATATGTTCTAAGATCCTCAGTGGATGCCTAAACTGTGGACAATCCTGAACCCCTCTATACAGTATGTTCTCCAGAACAGTCACACCTCTTTAATTTTCCACTACTTGGGATATGAGGGTACTATTAACTTTCCATGTGCTTGTCTCACTTTCTAAATTAGTGATAAATTTCTTGAAAGTACTTCTTTAATATTTCTACTATCGCCTTGGCCAAATCACAAGCAGCTGTCTGGGGATGACAACAATTGTCTTAGACATTATCTTCATCAATATTTAGCACAATTAGCACACAGAATAGGCAACAATAACTAGTTAGTTAATGGGATAAATGAGTAAATATATATTGCCCAATTCTTTAGAAATTTTCTCTGTACTCAAAATTCAAGACTTTGTACTTGATGGCCTAATGTTCTTGCTCAGCAGGGCACACTTTAATCATATCACTTAACAAAGCCCTATGTCATTTATAATTGAAAGCATAATGACATATATCCACACTGCATATTGTCTTAATTAGTTCTATTAATCCAGAGAATTGTTCTTTGCAATGAATTAAGTAAGATAAAAGGCAGATCAAGGAAAACCTTCTATTCTGAGACATTGGGAGAGAAAGCAGTAGAGGTATTTTTTTCTGTCAGAAAGTTGAATCCAATTACCAGGATACAGTTCATAAAGAGTAATAAAGTCCCCTACTGAAAAAAGTTACTCAGTTGGGTGAAAAGGAAAATCTGAGGGCATACAGAGAAATGTCAATTCCTTTAATTGAAACTACAACTATGAAGAATATTCATATAATTCTGAGGGGGGAATAAAATAATACTAAGTCAAACACTATCTGATGCATTTTTTTAAAAAGTGAGATACTAACAAATATTCATGTACGAAATTCATTCTTAAGATTTTGTTTTTTAAATAACTGTGTGACATAGGCCATACCCAAGTATTACACATCAACAATAAAACTGAAAATCTAATGCTACAAAAGCCTTAGAAAGTATATTTCGTCAAGTTACCTTCTTTATCCAACTACACTTGGTATGTTTTCAGAGTGCAAATAAGCTCTGCACTAGTTTATGTAGGGCAAGTTTATGACATTTATTCCCCATTGAAATGTATCACAGAAATGTATCCTCTCAAAGTTAACAGACACTCATCTTTTAGAACACTAAGTCTGTTCATACTTTGTTTCTTTGTATAATCAGCTCTGGTAATATATACCCAAATACATCAATGCTTTCTGTGTTACATGTAGTAGATAATAATAAATGTTCAGCATTACATATACTCTATATTAAAACTAAATAAAAGCTTTCCTGATTTATTGACATACCATTTACGATGAAGGGTTACTAGAAAGAAAAAAGAAGAGGAGGACAATGGAGAAAAAAATTAAAGAACAAACATTTTTTTGACAATATAATAGAACTAAATGATTTTGTATATTACAGTTAACATATAAAGGGGGAAAGCCATGTTTCTAAAATACTTGTATTAATTTATTTTAAAAACAGATTGTTATTATAGAATTCAGTGCTTGATCACTCTTCCCCTACATTCCTAACCTAACTTTGGTTTCTTCCTAATGAAAAAAAAAACGGGAAAGTCAGCAAAACAAAATGCCACCATTAAATCATTTTGCAACATTTTGTGTCAAAAATGTAATGGGAAATGCACACATCAAGGGAAAGGTTACTGCTCTTCCAGAACATCTTTTCCCTTGGTTCATGGCTCATCCTTCTACATAACTGTGCAGGCACTACTGATGGTTTTCTCTCTCGGTTTAATGTGGCATTTGAAGGATTATGGCATTTTCAGGAAACCACAGTGCAGTGATTTTAGTGGTTATCTGGCTGAAAGTGATACTGTGATTTAGAATAACTGCTCTGTTTATGTGCAATGGTAAAAGCCAGCCACTGAGCCATCTCACAATGTCAACCTAATTCCTGATTATGTATTTTCTTAATAAAACAGGCATTCTAGAAAGAAGAGAATTAGAGGAAACTCCTTTTGAAAGGGAGCTTGCTGTATATATAAGTATGCTATTTTTAGCTTTGAGTCCTGTTAAGTTATAGGAAGAGCTAATTCAGAAATTGATAATTTTAATACACTTCAGTTTAGGACAAATGTAATTGTTGCTTGAAACTGTTTCATGCTTAAGAACTGAAATGAAGAGCAACTTTATATCATATACAAAACAGTAATTATATATACAGCAAATATGTGAAAGGCTGTAAATATTACCCAGACAACATAAGCATGCTCATCTACAAACTTATTATATTCTATTTGAAAGCTCAATTTATTTTGTTTTATAGAAAGACAAATATTTCAGATTAAAATGTTTTCTACTATAAACCATTTCTCATAAACTTAAGATTCTATTAGTAATAAATGAAAAGTGACTCATAATTAATTCACATATTTTTAACAGGATATGGTCTATAAAATATATAACTAAAATCAAAATTAGAAAACAATAATATTTAAAACATCACTATCTGTGAGAGGTCTACTTTATAAATTATTAAGAATTCCTTTATTTGGATAATATTCTACATTTACAAATTTCTTTCTCTTTCTTATCTTTATAGTATTACAAAATCAGAAATGTGAGAATTAAAGGGGTTTTTCAGATTAATCTAATTCATTGCTCATTTCATAGATGAGATAACTGGTTCCCAAAGGGCTTATTTGCATTCTTCATAGTTACAGATTTGTACAGCCTTACTAACAATGTCAACCTCAAATTTATTTATTGACTGATCCCCTGCAGTGCTGGGGACTGATCCCAGGGCTCATGAAAGGCAAGCACTCTACCACTGAGCTACACTTGCATCCCCTAAACTTTCCATTTTAATACTATGCCTTCTCCCCATATTTTATCCTAGTTGGTTATTAATTATGTTTTTAAGTGAGGGTCATTTTTTGTTCTTTGCTATTGAGATAAACATTAAATACACCATTGGCCTAAAAGCAAGGGGTGGAAGGAGACTGTCCCTTAATAAGCAAGAAAATGATCAGCCTCATTTTACTAGTTAACAACTTCTACCTCTATCAATAGTATTAAGGAGTAAACCAGGGTTATACTAATGACATACACCACATCTAGAGAATAAGTGAATAAGAGGAAATATGGGAAAAATTAGATTCAATAACTTCTTTTCTATCCTTAAAGAGTAAACAGAAATGTGAGAGCATTTCTGTTCAAATACCACAGTGTTAAGTAAAATACACTGCACGCATGTGTGCACACACACAGGGAGGCACTTTAATACCTGAGCAAGATCACCCTAAGGTTATGTAATTCTGAGGTTTTATTTTTTCTGAGATTTAAGGCTTTAGATTTATGCATGCTGAAGAGAGAATCAACTTAATGGAGCAAAACTTCTCAAATGAGGAACAAACTGACATATATTTTATGAAGATTCTGAAATAGACAATATTCTTACTTGCTAAGCTTACTAAATTTCAGAGGACTGTAATTCTCTCTACTGTCTTGCATTTTTCTACCCATTTAAATGACCCATCCTCTCCAAAAATATTATTAATAACAGAAATCCCAGAGGTAATCAGCTGGATGAGTATAGATGAGGTACACTTGTTCTACAAATTTCATTCACAAAATGGAAATATAGTAGGCTTGTTATCTAGCCTTTTTTTTGGCACTAGTGGTTAATTCAAATACCTCTCTAAATTTTCACATCATTATGTCTATATATTCAGAGTTTTTTGCAATCTACAATTAGAGCAACGATATGTTGTCTTTCAGGACAAGACAAAAGGACTACAAAAATATTTGAGTAAATAGATGACTACAACTAAAGTTACTAATGACCAAAAAAGTGAGTGTTCATATCATCACAGATTTTCCCAAACAGCATTTTTAATAAATATATCTGGTAGTAAATGCATATACTATACATGTGAATTAAATATGAACATGTGTCATTTTAATATGTTCATATAAAATATACATGCAATGTAACTATATTCATATACCATTAAAATATTAACATCTTAAAATTATCTGAAAAACATATAATATTTCCAAAAAACAACCCAGAGATAAGGATCTACAATGAAGGTTCAGTTCCATTTTAAGTGCTATGATCCTTACTCAATATAGAACATAAATAAAGAATAATTTGAGGACATTGAAAGTTAAAAGGATAAGTAGTTAGAACATTTTAATAAATCTGTCTAGTACCAAAGAAAACCAAATAGCATGTTGAAGAGAATAAAGATGACAGCACTGAAGATTCAAACATCACATATAGTTTAGAAAGCCATTAAATCAAGAAAATAATAACACCAGATATGATCATGAAAAAGATGCCATCCCTTAGCCTGTAACAGATACATTTATAAAGACAAGTCTTACCCAACTATGGAACTGAAATGTCAGTTATGCTGGCTCTAGAATATGGAGCCAGAATGCCTAAGTTTGAATCCCAGTTTCACCACTTTCTAGCTATGCAACTTGTGGGAAGTTACTTAAGCTCTCTCTGCTTTAGCTTCCTCACCAACTCAATGGTGATCATAATACTGCCCACCTCACCGGGTAGCTAAATGATTGAATCTGTGTATGTAAGAGGGTTGATACATTCTAAGAATTATTTGAGTGATACAGAATTACTACATAGAGTTTATTAGTTATTCTAATCTTTGCATATGGAGAACATTCACCATTTCCTAACCACGGTGGTGATAAGCCCTTCACTTGTATCATCTCATTTAATCCTCCAGACAACTTATGCAGTAGTTATTATTATTTACTTCTATTTTAAAGGGAAGGAAATTAAACCACATGGAAGATAAAGGCAGAGTTCACAAGTAACAAACACAGGTTTCAAACCCAGCACAGTGGTTATAAATCCACATACTTAATCATGCATTATATAACACTGCCTCCCCAAATACAGAAAGATACTTAAAAATTTAATAAAATCTAGGCTCTTCATATAAATTTAGCAGGCTACCTTTTTAATATCTTTACTGTCATTTTAAAAACATCAAGTTAAAGAAGGAATAAAATGAGGCCGGGCGTGGTGGCACATGCTTGTAATCCCAGTACTTTGGGAGGCGGAGACCGGAGGATCCAGGTTCGCGGCCAGCCTCAGCTCTCTCGCTCTCTCTCTCTCTCTCTCTCTCTATCTAGTGAGGCCCTCCACAACTTCGTGAGACCCGGTTTCAAAATAAAGTATAAAAAAATAGGGCCAGGGGTGTAGCGCCCCTGGGTTCAATCCCCGGTACCGCAAAAAAAAAAAAGAAGGAATAAAATGGTTTTTTCTCCCCATGAAGAAAGACTTACTCTAGTACTTACTTAGTTAGAAGTTCCTGTATTGACTTAAAGGATTTTGGGGGGAGAAAGAAACCTAATTTATAAATAATTATAAACATGTTTCCAGTGTAAATAGAAGGCAACCACACTATATTACTATTAAAAAGAAAGGGGGACATGATCAGTAAAGGAATAGGCTGGGAGGAACCACTGACAAAAATATTCGCAGTGGTTGCTAAAACTTGACATGGGGTTAGTACTGACTGCAAACAGGCACAGCACTTTTTAAGGAGATAAAAATACTCTAAAACTGGACTATAGTGACGGCTGAACAACTCTATAAATTTACTAAAAATCATTAGACTCCACAGTTTAAATGGATAAAATTTTATGGGATGAAAATTAGATCCCAGTGGAGTTGTTTAAAGGAAAAAAAAACTTCCTATTTACCAAAGGAAGTGTTTTGAATTGACTTGCTTTCTATTCCCTAGCTAAATGAGAGACAGAACAACTAGAAAACTGGCTTCCATTCTAAGGGACTTCATCAAAAAATAACCTGTAATCCCAGTTCTTTGGGAGGCGGAGACCGGAGGATCCGGGTTCGTGGCCAGTCTCAGCTCTCTCTCTCCCTGTCTGTCTGTCTGTCTGTCTATCTGTCTCTCTCTCTCTCTCCTTAGTGAGGCCCTCCGCAACTTTGTGAGACCCGGTTTCAAAATAAAGTATAAAAAAATAGGGCCGGGGGCGTAGCACGGAGGTAGACGCCCCCGCGTTCAATCCCGGTACCCGCAAAAAAAAAAAATAAATAAATAAATAACCACATCCGGCCAGGCATGGTGGCACACGATTGTAATCCCAGTACTTGGGAGGCTAAAAACTGAGGATCCGGGTTCACAGCCAGCCTCAGCTACTTAGTGAGGCCCTCTGCAACTTAGTGAGACCCTGTTTCAAAATAAAGAATAAAAAATAGGACTGGAAGCCCGGGCGTGGTGGCGCACGCTTGTAATCCCAGTACTTTGGGAGGCGGAGACCGGAGGATCCGGGTTCGCGGCCAGCCTCAGCTCACGTGCGCGCGCACACCATCTCTCTCTCTCTCTCTCTCCCCCCCTGTCTCTCTCTCTCTCTCTCCCTGTCTCTCTCTCTCTCTCTCTCCACTTAGTAAGGCCCTCCGCAACTTCGTGAGACCCGGTTTCAAAATAAAGTATAAAAAGGGCCGGGGGTGTAGCACGGAGGTAGACCGCCCCTGCGTTCAATCCCCGGTACCGCAAAAAATAGGACTAGAGGTGTAGTTCAGTGGTAGAATGCCCCTGGGTTCAATCCTCAGTACCACACACACAAAAAAACTCCACATCCTATATAATTATATGAAGTCATGTAAGTAACCTAGAAATTCTGCTGAATGTATGTTTTTGAACAAGAGCTTACACATAAATTCATAGAGATTAAGTGACTTGCTTAAAATAACAGTACTGGCAAGTGACAAACTTGAACTAGTTGAGATCCTCTAATACTTAGTAAACAACTACTATAAAAATAAATCATTAGTTAATCAAATGTTCTTAATTTTGAATGCAGTCCAACTTAATCTAATTTATATTGCTATTGCTGTCTGTACTTGTGTCAAATTCAGCCTTTCTTTTCTTTCGCTCTCCTCTTTTTTTAAATGAAAACAGACAAGCTATTTCTTACATTTATATGAAAATGCATAGGATCTGGAATGTCAAAACAGTTTATTCTAAGGCCTCAGTAATCAAAACAGTTGATACCATCACAGGAAAAAATACATAGCTCAAAAGAATAGAATAGAAACTACAGACATAGATCCACATTGAAAGTCAATTGATATTTAACAGAGGCACCAAGCCATTTAATGTGGAAAAGCAAGTATTTTCAACAAATGGCATTTGAAAACTGAAATTCACATGGGGCAGAAAATAAACCTTTAACTCTACCTGAGATCATATATAATAATTAATTTCAGATAGCTAACATATCTCAAAATAAAAGCTAAAACTACATATCTCTTCAATAACTATAAAAGAAAAATTGCTATAAAGGACTTCAGCAAAATTAGCATTTTTTGCTCTTCAAATGACACCATTAAGAAGATGAAGAGGCAAGCTACAGATAAGAATGTTTGCAAGACATGCACAGGTAGAGCATCCCTACACCACAAACACAAAATCCAAAATCCTCCAAATTAAAAAAAAAATCCAAAATCTAAAGCACTTCTGATTCTAAGCATTAGAGATAAGGAATATTCAACCTGTATTTAAAATAGAACTTACCAGGGTATGATGGCATATGCCTGTAATACTAGGACTTGGGAAGCTGCAACAGAAGGAGCACAGGTTCGAGGCCAGCCTCAGCAACTTAGCAATTTAGTAAAACCCTGTTTCAAAATGTAAAAGGGCTGGCGGTGTAGGTTGGAGGTAAAATGCCCCTAGCTTCAACTCCTAATACCAAAAAGAAAAAAGAAACAGGACTTATAACCAGAATATATTAAAAACTCCTGTAACTCAATACTGAACAATTCTATTTTTTAAAAAGTGGGCAAAAGAATGAGTTCACAAAGGAAGATATACAAATACCAATATGTATGATTACTCATCAGGATAATGCAAAATAAAATCACAGTGGGATTCACCTACATGTCCATTAAAATGCCTAAAATCAAAGTTTAAAACTAATCCATGGTGAAAAAAATTAGAGAAGTGGTTGTCTTTGAGATTTCTGGAAGCAATGAAAATGTTCTATGGTCCAGAGATTCCCAAAGTTAGCAATACCATCTAACCCCACTAGGCAGGGGCAGGGGGCACTGGAACAACTGCCTCCAGTGCAACTGGGGGACACTGAATGGAAATAAGGAGGTGGGGTAAGTGCAGGGCGAGTGCTATTTTTTTTAAGGGGGTGGTAAAACAATAAGTATGGGAATCTATGTATCTTGATAGGAATAGAGGTTATGAAAGTGCATACATTTGGCAAAATTCACAAATTTAGTCCCTCTTTATATATATGTAGATATGAATTTCCTTATGTATTCATTATGGATTACTGGGGCTTGAATTCAGGGGCACTCTACCACTGAGCTACATTCCCAGACCTTTTCACTTTTTATTTTGAAGCAGTCTCACTAAATTGTCAAGGCTAAATTGGAACTTGTGATCCTCCTGCCTCAGCCTCCTGAACTGGGATTATAGGCATGCACCATCTTACCCTTCTCCCTTAATATTTGTGGATTTCAATGAAAGAGGATGAGGGGGGAGAGGAGAAGGAGGCTTGAGGAAGGAAACATCAAATAATGTTATGCTCATATATGAACATGTACAAGGAGGGGGAGAGCTGGGTGGGGATCCAAAGGGAAACACACCAAGAGATGTGTGCATATATAAATGTATTACTTTGAATCTGTTTTGTATAATTACTATGCACCAATAAAAATTTTTTAAAAATTTATGTATTCCATTCTATGCAATTTTTAACATGCACACACAAAGCCAAACAACTACTGAACCTAGTAGATTTACTCTTTGCAGTGGTTTGGGCTGGCAATTCTGAAACTAATTACTGTGTATTGTAAGTTTGAGCAAATATATAAATATACTCCCCTGAGACCTAAAAGTTAGAGAACACTGGATGAGATAATTCACAAATAAATAAGAGGAAACAATATTTCCACAGAACTGTTTATGTTTTGTCATTTCAACATTCTTTAGCATTTACAATTTTGGGGAAATTGAACTACTTTTTGTTTTTATATTTACTTTACATTGTCTGGATTTAAAATTTTCAAAGCAACGCATATATAATGAAGTTTCTATACAGGTTCAGCCATTTTTTTTACCCAATTTAATTTTTCTAGTCTATATCAAAACTAGTAAGATGGTAGTTCATTAAAATAAGTATTTTAAAAAGTATATCAGTAAAGATGTTGTGAGTCTAAGTAGCTATAACATTTGTTCGTTTTTTTCTACTCATCTTTGAAAAAAAGGGGGGAAAGTCTTTGCTAATTGATGTTCAGGCTATATTCTAGCACAAGTGACATATTAAATATTAGCATTCTTTTTTTGTTTTTCTGCTTTTTTTGTGCGTGGTACTGGGGATTGAACCCAAGGACATTCTACCTCTGAGCTACACCCCCAGTCCTATTATTGTTTATTTTGAAACAGGGTCTAAGTTGCAGAGGGCCTCATAAGTAGCTGAGGCTGGCCGCGAACCTGTGATCCTCCTGTCTCAGCTTCCCAACTACTGGGATTACAAGCATGTGCCACCACGCCCAGCAACATTAGCATTCTTATAGTTTTATTTCTGATATTAAGTTGATCCAATTAAAATATATAACTTCTTAAAAGTTAATACAATTAATCAGACAGGTTTTCAAAAGCAATAATTAAACAAACTTTCCAAAGTAAAGATTCCCAGTGAGGTAATTTCTACTTTTAAGGATATCAAAAGGGTTTACAGTCTTTTTATAAAGATATAAAAAGTAACTTATTTTCTCAAAATAGGGACATGATTATGTTACACATTCCAGAATGTAGCAGGCATGCATGTTTCTAACTTTACTGAATTTTAATTTTACTTACATATTAGATAATGCCATTGTTTGGTAAATACATCAGAATTTCCTTGACAAGCAACTGCTTCTGTAACAGTTATTTAAAAAATAAATTTATATGGGAAAAGGGAGGGGTAGGATGGGGAAGCTCACCAAGTGCTGTATGTATGTCTCCATCAGTCTGAATTTCATTATGTGTGATTACAATGCATCAATAAAAATATATTTAAAATAAATAAAATAAATGTAAAAAATCAAGTGTTAAAATTTAAGAAAATAAAATTTTGAAGATGTCATAATCTTATTCTTTTTTATCTTTTCAAATAATTTCTAAGATTCATCAATTTGGATTTAGAATGTCAGACTGCTTCTCTCTTGAACTGTTAAAAAGAGTTCAGCAGCAAATTTCTTTAGTTTATGAGTTACAGGATATCCATATGTCTTCAGAGACATCTTGCTATGAACTTTACCTCTGCCTTTTATATAAATATGACATGGAAATTAGAAAGATTGAATATCCTGCCAAAGATTCATAATACATCTTCATATGAAGTATGCAAGGAGCATCTTACTTTAGAGGGTGTCTTTGCTTAGTGACTTGGGGCAAGGACTAAGATGAGGAAGACAAGACCATGCTTTCAAGGTAAACTTTGGAAAAGGGGTATATCACACAGATTTTAAGGGCGATGTAATGGAATACATGCACTTTTACCATATTGGAAATGCAAGCTTTTGAAATTACCCTTTAAAAAAACCTGCACTATAATCATCAATGACTTAGGAATACAAGACAAAACAAAACAATAGAAAAAACTGTCTTGCAAATTGTTGGTAGAGGTAAAGAACAGAAGAAGTTATTTATCCAAAACTGTCCTTGTGTAGCAAATCTGTATTTTTTAATGAATATGAAATTTATTAAAAAACAAAAATTAATTTAAGACCTAGATTTGTTTATTAGTTTTAATTAGTGTCACAATAATATGCATCTGTGTCATCACTTTATAATCCCATGATATCCCACATGAATATGCTATTTTATCACCATTAAGGGATTACTGTATGAAAACTACACAAGAAACAGTAATCTAGCAAATCTATAATAAAAATAAATAGCTAACTTTGTTTTAAGAATTCTACCAAATAAAATCCTGTTCTTAAAGTAATTTAAATAATCTATTTTTAGTGATCTGTAGTTCTATGAAAATAATAACTAAATTATAAACCAATTTTAGCCTTATTTTCAATTTAATCAAATCTTAGGGAGAGACCCCCTTTATAGTTATAATCCAGGTGGTTTACAAGCTTCCATAAGAATTAGAACAAAAAAGTTAATAACAAAATATCAGAATAATCAGAAACTAATATTTGAAATAAAAATCGGATATATATGAATTCTTGCTGGTGTTTCAGTTTGTGAAACATCAAATTTAGTTTGGGAGAAGAATTCAGAAGCCAGATGTTTAAAATGTGAAATAAATAAAAGTACCAACCACACTGCTTAGAGACCAAGTTGACACCCTAACCTTATAACCAAAATGGTTCATTACCTATACAATTTGCCATATACTCAAATTATTGGGTGGTTAGCCAGATATGAGCAAAGGGATATGGCTCATTCCACTGAGAGTAACAAAAAAAATCACTCCACCTTGGGTGATGGAGAACCCCACCCATAAACCATCTCCTTCACAGTCAGATTTCTTAAATCTAAAAGGTTAGCTGGGCGTGGTGGTGCAGGCCTGTAATTCCACTTGGAAGGCTGAGACAGGAGGATTACAGGTTTGCAGCCAGCCTCAACAACTCAGGGAGGCCCTCCAAAACTTAGTGAGACCTTGTTTCAAAATTTAAAAAATATAGGACTGGGGGTGTAGCTCAGAGGTAGAATGCCGCTGGGTTCAATCCCCAGTACCACAAAAATTAAATAAATAATAAATAAATAAGTAAGTAAAAATATATAAAAGGGACCAGGTTTAACCAGAGTAAGGTGCTAAGCACTGAGCCCATTAATTTCACTTAGGAACCAACGAGAAAATTTCCATCATGGTAGAAATAGTGCAGACATGCTAAGCTGTGGTGTGAAATAGCACTAGCTACCCCCGAAGACCAAACACATGAGGTGGAAGGTCTTCACAGGAGATAGGAACACTCTCAACAAGGAAGACTCCATGGAGACTTCCCTGGAGAGGAGCGCTCAGTTGCTTTCTCTCCTGGAGCTTGTTCCCACCCTTTAAACACAGTCTCCTCTCTTAAAACTGTCCATTCGCTTTGCTAAATAACTCTGTTATGCATATTCTGTGTCTTGAAGGAAATCTTTCTTTGGGGAAGACAAGAACAGAGGAAATTGCCGCCTGATAAAATGAGAAGAATCTAGCAAGCATTTAATAGTGTGGAATTAGATGTAAAAGTGAAATAGCTTCACAGATCATTTCCTATCCTCAATGCTTCTAAATAATGGCTACAATTAATAAAATTTAATAACATTAAAGATACCATTTAAGAAGACTCATGGATTCTAGGGTTCTTAGTTTTAGGAAACCTTTTTTCTCTCTCCCATCTCTCATTAAGTAATTAAATGTACCACACTGAGTTTACATAGTTAAGATACAATTTGAGGTTTAAATGTTTAGTTTCATTCCTAATTTGATAGCTTAATAAAAACTTGTGCAGAGCAAGGCCTATCTTTTGAAAATCAACTATGTTCAAAGAGAAGAAATCACTTCATTTCCTTGTTTGGATAGATGCATCCTCTAATCTCCAATCTGTGGTTCCTCTATCCTTACCTAATATACAGGGGAAAAATCCACTATACTTTAGTGATATAAAAGTAATCTTAAACCTTTAAACATCTTCATCAAACACTAATTTTTCATTTAGTGACTCAATTTGCTCTAGGATTAAATTATAAGTAAATTTATTTACTAATCTAGCAAATAATAATCAGTCATTTACTTATGAGAAGTTTAGTAAGCATTTATCATTTATTTATCAAACATTTACTGAGCATTAAAAGTAGAAACAAAAATAATAAGGTATCATTAACTGAGCCCATAACTACTTCCAACAAAGAACACCTCTCTCAAAACAGATAAATCCCTAAAAAAGATCTCACAATTCTCAGACAGAATTTCAATTTGGCTGTTAGCATTTAAATTGTACATTTAATAGGAAACCTCTCATAAAATTTTAATTAAATTTTAAAAGTAGATGGAAAAGAAAGGAAGACTACTTTTTAAAAATTCCATCAGATACTATACACCATCTTTCTCTTTGTGACCTTGATAATTCAAATTTCCTATATCTGGTGGAAATAGTTTGGCCTAATCATTTTAGAGGACATATAATGATATTCAAATTTTTTGTCCCTATATTGTAAAAATAATTATATACAAAAACCAGATATATAAATTTTCTGTGAGGTAAAAAATCAATATTTATTATTAATGGAGACACAGTTACCAATTATGACCCTCATATTAACACATACATACATGTATCCTTTGTTACTAAATAACACTATTACTGTCCTAATATTTTATATATCATCACTTAACAATTATTCAAAAAATACCTACTGGAGCAGAATATGATTTTCTAATCATGTATAACCAGGAAAAAACTAAGGCTAAAAAAAATAGCTAAATTACTTGCCAAAGCCTGGGAAAAACTGATAGAGAAAGCAAAAATAACAGTTGGAACCTAATAACTACCATTTATTGATAAAACTACATGCAATTTCCAATGATTTAAAAAGTTATACATGTAAATTCACATTTAAGCATATACAAATAACTCAAAAAGCAAGAAAAATAATTACTACAGAACTTTCTATAAAGCCTGATTACATAGAGAAGTGTGGTTTCAAAATCAGATGCTAAGCACCAGGTTCTAATGAGTTATGAACATTAGTTTAAAGAAACTTGAGTAAGTAAGCATAATATATTCAATAAGATTATTAATTATGACCTGAAAAGTATAATTTCATAGAATTCAATAGATTTACATGATGAGTATAATGTATCTCTGACCAAGCACTGAAATATATCTTTATAGAAAATAAAACCTTACTTAAAATATCTTAAAATTAAAGTTAAAAATAGCATGTATACATAATAATTAAGAGAATGTAATCATAAAAATATGGATTTTATGGGGAAGATTTTCAAACAAAGGTGCCAATTTGAAAATCAATGAGATGTTAGGGAATATGGCAGACATTAGCTATAAGATTATTATTAAACACATGAAATTAAACATAAAATTCTTCTTTAACCCAAGAGCAACAATGCTTAAACTGTGTCTGTGTGTGTGTGTGTGTGTGTGTGTGTGTGTGTGTGTGTGTTTAAAGGAAAATCACATTTTAACCATAAAACTTTTTATGGCATTGTCTTATATCCAATTTATCTTGTCCTAAAAAATACTATAATAAAAACATTTAATCCCCTCTTCGTTACCTCTTTAAAAATCCTTGCAAAAAATTCTTAATGAAGAAAAACCAAAAAAGAGTATTTTGTATATTCATCATTTCTAGAGTAATAAGAATATCTTTACCTTCCAAAAGACTTTCACAAAATTCCAGACACTGGCATGTTGTAATGCAATGTGCTATTAAAATTTTATAACAGAAACTATTGAAATAAATAGGAAAGTCTAATGCTACTCAAAAACTATCAAGAGTAGAAGACAGATGCTACCTATGTTTTTCAAGATGACTAAAATATAATGGATTGGAAATGCCCTATTATAATTTTTGAAATGCAAATTGTATTCATTTCCTAGATTATGTTAAATATATGCAAAAAATGAAATAAAACCTGACAAAAATGTTTAGATCCATAGCACAAGGGCCTGAATCAGTCTAGTACCTTTAAAAGTTAATAAGAGGGCAGTTATTCATATTAGTTCAAATAATTAAAAAGATTATCAATGCTCTAAGTTTTTAACTATTGTTTCAAATTAATCATGTTCCTCAATCCCATCTGTCCCAATGTGTTTCTCTTGATTGAAATTTTATCATATAAAATTGTTATTTTTTAAATTTTGTTTATTTTTATAATTTTATATACTCCATTATATCATGCCTATGTTTGGGATGACTTTTTACATACTTCAAAAGATTATTTTGTAATCAGAATTATTTACACATATCTTCTGAACTTGGAATTTGGAACTACTTTATCCTAATTTTAAATTAACTAAATCATTTAGGATAGCTCTTACAAGATTCTACATAACTACCTCTAAAAAACATTAGCCAAATATTACAGACTTTTTTAACTTTATTGAAGCACTTTATTTCTTCAATAGAATTTTTGCTTTCTCCTTATCTTTCTTAATAATAGTATTATAAAAAAACTAATAAATTTAAAACTATCTTTGATGAAGAAAAATAGAAATTAGTCTTAATGACTGAAATAAATGACATCATTTTAGATGTGAATATTTAAAATCATAAACAATATTAATATATTTGTTTCATCAGTATAAATTTATTCAGTTTAAAATGTTTTATTTTGTGTCTTCAGTTAATTTAATAGGGCTTTAGCAAAAGACAATTTTTAAAAGAAATCAGAAAGAGTTCCCTTACCATATTGTAAGAACCTTTGTACCACTGTCCTTTGAAACACTGATGTTCCTTTTAAATGAACTCTTTTTTGTTAACCTCTCACTCCCCCATCTCAACCAGCAGACTTTGAGTAATTTCTTCATTTCAGGGAAAGAGATAAACGGCTAAAATTAGAAGACTCTGGGCCCTCAAGAATAGCCATTGTGCATCAACTGAGATTCCCAATTAGTGTTAAGTTCAATTTTTAAATAGAAATAAGAAAAATAAAAACAAGAAAAGAAAGACAAAAACAAAACAAAACAAATCAAAACAAAATCTATCTAGGCCATCTTTTCACCTTTCTTTATTTCATAAGAGAGAAGCATTTAACACATTCATTTTGGTAGGCAATAAAGAAGTGCTAATGAGCTCTTGCCAATAAAGTCTGTATTGTCATCATTGCTAACAAACTATAACTGGTATAATACGCTAACAGAGCTTGGTAACTTTGTGGGTTTATGAGATAAAACAATCACCTTAGCACAAAGTGTTCAGATCAAATTATTTTCATAGCCTCTATATACAAAGAATTGTCAGCTCTATCAAGAGAAAATTAATTCTCTTGTAATCAAAATCCAAATTATCACTCTATTTACATCTAAATCTAGATTATAACCATGTGTGGCAGGTTAGTAAGTGGATTAAATCTGTGTCTAAAGCAGGATAAAATCTGTTTCTAAAGCAGTTTGTTCCCACTAAATAAGATTTTATAAAAATCCTATCCTGACAAGAAAATGATGAACATGGGACTTTAATCCTCTAAAGACAAAGTCTCAGCATCCAATTTACCTGACAAGATTTTCATTGTCTCCAGTTCCTTTGCAAGTTGCACATTCAGTTCTTAAATCTTCAGCCTTGGGCTTCTTCTGTAAGACTGACTGTCTTTGTCTTCTTTCTCTAGGAACTCTTTCCTGCCATACAAGGAAGAACAAATTAAAACAAAATCAGAATATGAGAGAAACAGTAGTAATTTTCAGAAAGTTCCTCAAAGTTTATACTGTAAAAAGTGCTTAACTTATTCCAACCTCATGTTTTTCTTCCTCAGGAACGAAGGTTCGTTTCCGTCCTCTGGTTCTCTAAAAGAAAATCCAAAAAATAACTAATGTTTAAATAATGACAAAAATAAATTTTTTCTTACATGTTACTGCTTAAGTTCCACTTGGAAAATTAGTATTTCTAATTAATGTTGTGTTGCTCCATTGCATTTTATTATAATTTATGTTATACAAAAGGAAAACATAAATTAAATATACTTCACAGTGCTTTATTTTTCAATAAATGAATATCTCATAGGAAAAAAAATTTCCACAATTATGTTGAAGGTTTTTCAATACTTCATAATACTTATATAGCTATGATTTACGAAGACCATTTAAATTTTTATGACTTAGCACATATGACTTCTATGGCTAAAATGATAAACCTGGAATCGTATCATATCCTTTACAAAATGTGTATATGTGCATACGTGTTTTTGTGACATAAAGTCCCCATATTCTAGTCAACATAAAAGTAAATAAACTACTTTAGAGTTAAAATTTACATCCTATATTTCAGAACACATACACCATATGAAGAAGGCATACAAATGTTTAAAAGTAAAATACAATAGAATTTGCAACCAATATGTTTAAAATCTCAAACAACAGCCTCTATCCCCACGTACACACCACCGCTCCTTAGAGACTGGAAGAGAAAAGAGGCACCACTCTCATGAATTACTTTGATAGTTGAGATTAAGAAAGATTTATTCCCAAGTCAGAGTAGGCATCAAATAATTCAGTATCTTTCCAAAAGAATTAAAGTTAGAATACTACAGCGATACATACATATCTGTGTTTATAGCAGCACAACAGCCAATTATGCAACCTAGATGTCCAAGCAACAGATGAATGGATAAAGAAAATATGGTATATACACACAATATAATTTCACTCAGCCATAAAGAACAGTATTATGTCATTTGCAGGAAAATAAATGAAACTAGGAAATATTATGCTAAATGATATTAGCCAGTCTCACAAAATTAAGGGTCATATATTTTCTCTCATATGAGGAAGCTAGAACAAAAATAGGAAACAAACGGTATTCCAGTCAAATAAGAGAAACCAGTAGAATAGTGGAAGGGTATTGAGGGAGGGAGCAGGAAAGGGAAAAACAAGGCTTGAGGAAGGGAACAGTTCAAATAATGTTCTGTCCATACATGAAGACATCATAATCGATCTCACTAACATGTACGGGGAGGGGCGGAGGGGGAAGCGGGTGGGATAGAAAGGAAAATACACCAAGTGATGTGTGCACGTATCAATCTATCACTTTGAATCTCACTATGATATATACTTAAAATGTACCAATAAAATTATTAAAAAATTACTTACTAGTTCTATGCAGCTTCTGAATAGAATGCTCAAAAGGCCTTCACATATTTCCACATGGCCTTTATTCAACTCCTCTTTTAGGTAGTTTTAACATATGTATTTTCTAGTTTTGAACTCGTTTTCCAAGTATATATATTAGTTCTGATAAAAATGAACTTACATATAACTTGATGTTTTCAATTCTTTTGAAGAAATTTAATTACAGACCGAGTGTCTCTTATTTAAAATACATGAGACAGAATTGCTACAGATTTCAGGATTTTTCAGGTTTCAGAATACTTTACTAGAATTTACCAGTTAAGCATTCCTAGTTGGAAAATCCAAAATCTGAAATGCTATGAAATCTGAAGTGCTCCAAAATTTTGTGAGGGCTCTCAATCTACATGATGTCAGATTTATGATAATGCTCAGAAAGTATCAAATTTTGGAGTATTTCAAATTTTACATTATTGGAGTAGAGATGCTCAAGCTATATTTACTATTTTTGTTAACACAGTAAATCTTTTTTATAGTTTTATTAGTGCATCATAGTCTCCCATCATAATGTAGTTCATAGTGACATACATGCACACAACACTTGGTGAGTTTACGTAAGATGTAAACTTACGCAAAAGATTCCATCAATTGAAGCCTTTTTTACACACATCTTTCAAGTTGTATCTTAGGGCATAATTCCAGTTAGTGATTTTATCACACAATGGTGTAGTTATTCTATGTTCATAAATTCCTTTTTCTATAACCAGATATATGTTTTATTAAAGTGTTATTTTTAAATGAACAAGTTAATTTGTAATTATCTAAAATTGCCATTTTATTTTTTTATTTTTTATTTTTGTGGTACTGGGGATTGAACCCAGGGGCATTCTACCTCTGACCTCCATCCCCAGCCCGATTTTTTATTTATTTTGAAACAGGGTCTCACTAAGTTGCAGAGGGCCTCACAAGTTGCTGAGGCTGGCCGCGAACCTGCAATCCTCCTGTCTCAGCCTCCCAAGTACTGGGATTATAAGCATGCGACACCACGCCCAGCTTAAAATTGTCATTTTAAATAAGTGTATTTATTAACGATGGTAATAATCATTGATGTATTCACATAGTAATTTAACACAAGCAAAACAATTTTCAACTAGAAAAATGAGGTTAGAATGTGAAATTATACCATCTCAGAGCTCTGAAAAAAGCAGTCTAATAAAAGAACTTGATGTCACCCCACTGATAAGTGACAGAAGTAAACCTGAAACCCAAGTATCTCAACTCTTAATTTAATGATTTTTTTCTTTTGTGCTAAATGCAAGATTTAAAATCCCAAGTAGAGATGAGTAAAATAATCCAGAAAGAAAATCTCTTATGCTACTTGATTACTTAAATAAACAATACTATATTGATGGCAAATGAAGATTTTTTACATTTAAAAGCAAGTTGAGGATTATACCAGATGGAGAGGAAATGCAAGTTAGCACTCTATTCTTACCTAATTTGGTAGCCCCATATAGTACAATGACTAACATGTTCTATTACCAAAGTAACTTAGAGTGATTCCTTAGCATTTATCAAATTACTAATTTTTAAATACTTTTATTGGTACATTATAATGTCACATCATAATGTAGTTCATAGTGATAATGGCATACATGCACACAGCAATTGGTGAGCTTTCTCCCAGCTCCCTCCCCACTATCCGCTTCCCCATACAAGATATTGAGACTGGCATTCGGATTCTCACATATGTACATAATGTAAGTGGAAGTGTTTCCTTCATTAATTTCCCCTCCACCCCTGCTCCCCAAGACCACCTCCCTCACTTCACTGGGATTTCTCCACCATTGTCTAAGGTCCCTCTTGTATCTTGATTACTCCCTAGCTTCTACATGTGAGAGAAAACATATGACCTTTCACTTTCTGTGACTGGCTAATCTCACTTAACGTAATATTTCCCAGGTCCATCCATTTTCCTACAAATCACATAATTTCTGAGTAGAAGTTCATTGTGTGTATATCCCATAATTTTGTAATCCATTCATCTGTTGACACCTGGGTTGGTTCCATACTTTGGCGATTATGAATTATGCTGCTTTAAACATGGATATACATGTATTACTATAATATTCTGATTTCCTGCATCATAAAACCTCAGTTTTCAGAGGAATCTCCACACTGATCTCCATAGTGGCTGCACTAATTTGCAATTCCACAAACAATATAGAAGAGTTCCTCTGTTCCCACATCCTCACCAACATTTATTGTTTGACTTCTTGATGATTGCCATTCTAATTGGGGTTAGATGGAATCTCAGTGTAGTTTTAATTTGCGTCTCCCTGATTGCCAATGATACTGAATATATTTTCATGTGTGTATTGGCCATTTGTATTTCTTCTTTTGTGAAGTATCTATTCAGTTTAACTGCCCATTTCTTGATTAAGTGATTTAATCCAAACACAGCTATTCAAAATAACAAGTCCTCCAATGAAGTCTTGCCTAGTACATGTGAAGCCCTGGGTTTGATCCCCAGCACAGAAAATAAACATAAATTTTTTTTAATTTTCGAAAAGGTATAAAAAATAAAATGTTGAGAGTTATTGGTTTATTCAAGTGTTTATTATGTGGCAGGATCTACAAGCATAAAAACTCACTAACTGCATAAGATAAAAAGATAGTTAAACAATAAAAAAGATAGTTAAACACAGTACTCCTGAGTAAATCAGAAAACATAAAAGGAGCTTTTAAGAGGGAGAAATGGTACAAAAAAGCAAAAAGAAAGAAATACAAGAACATGTAACTCATCTAGCAAATTTTAATTACCAAACAAGTGGCACTGACTCAAATGTATAGTAGTATTCATAACAGGGTGGTCATTTCATAATACATGTTGTGGCTGACACAAACTACATTAGAAAAAAAGTAAAATAGCAGGATAAAATAGTATGGAGAAGGAAGAGTTTTACTCAAGTATGAATTTTACTCAAGAATGTAGTATACTTTATCTAGAAGTTCCAAAAGATTAATCAATTAAGGGTTTAATGACAAATGCCACTTCAAATTGAAAGTAATTATTAAAGTTGTTGAAAGTGAATAAAAGTGTAAGACTCATTTTAAATCTTCATACATGCCAAAATTTCGTTGCTGCTGTTATTTTTTAAGAACTTGATTTGTTTAGGGAATGACGACAACCTGCACTACTTAGATCACCTGCTCTTAATCTGTCTGTGGTTCATTTACTTGAAGAGATAAAATCTTCCATAGAAGAGATTGGAATGGTATTAGAGACATATATCTAAATTGAGAAGACCAAAATCATTTTAGTTAACTGGCATCACTTAAAGTGTTAGGTTCTTCATCTAAAATAAATAATGTTCCAGCCAGCATTCTCACAGCCATAATCTAAAGATGTGACCAAGTAACTTAGAGGAAAGATTTATTTTCTTATGGTTTTGGGCTCAGTCCCTGTGAGGCTGGGGACTGCAGACCTCAGGGCATGGCAGCAGGAGATGGAGAGAGGGAGAGCACATGGGCTGTGCTCCTCACAGCAAGAGAGCCAGCAGGGAGAGGAGGAACCATTCATATAATCACCAAGGCTGCACCCCAGGGACCCACCTCCAGCCACACCCTACTGGTCTGAGTCTCCACCCAGATAAATCCATTACAATGAACTTATTTATGTAATGGATTTATCCACTGCTGGGATTACAACCCTCATGACTCAATTACATCAGTTCCAAACATTAATAAATGAGCTCTTTAGGGGACATTTTACATATAACTATAACAAATAATTAAATATTTCAATTTTCATTCATTTTTTTTAGGATGGGAAAAAAGCCTTTTAATCGTATAAATGCTGTTTACTAGTATTTCTACTATAAAGCTCTTCTACAAATCAAAATGAAAAAGCAATTATATACGTGACAGTGATTAGAGAGTACAGTGCAGACATTTCATCTAACATTTGGCTGATGAATTTTAGTAAAACAGATTTTGACTTAATATTTATTACACACATATGACCTAAAGCAGAACTAAAAAGAAAGACACATATTTCACATCCATACACTCTTCTCAGCAATATCTGGATTTAGATGAATCTGTAGGAAGTAGGAAAACTGTCAAATATCTTCTCTTAAACCTCATTCATTCTTTAGAGCTGGAATTATTTTAATTTGTGATTAAGTCAAATGCATGATGATTTTTCCAAAGGTTAGAATGATTTGTTTCGCAAGTGAACTAAATTTAAATTTAAAGCTCAAAGAGAGTACTTCAACATCTTTGATGTCACTAAACTGGGTATCGCATATTCACTTACGAACCGTTCTAAGTTTAACACATCTTTTCTTGGTGCATTATAATTACACACAAAAAAATGGGATTCATTGTTGTTGTGCCTAGTCCACTGTCGCAAGGAAGAAGAGGAGTCTGACTGGATTTGGAGGGTCGATTTATTTTAGCGGTTTAAAACAAGCTAGCCAGGCTAGGGACGCAGTCCAACACAAAGTTGGGAGCTGCAACCCCAAACTAGTTTCAAACAGAGTTTTTAAAGGCAAAAACCACACGCAGGTGGTCAGGGATGGGGGGGAGATTGTTGCCTAAGTTACAGCCAATGGGGTGCTGACAAAACCGCTAGTCTGAAGTAAGCAGGAGTTGTGTTAACTTTTGATTGGCTTGAGTTAGGAAGGTATGTTATGGCCTAATGCTTCCAGGATACTAATCAGGATGTTAGTTCATGCTTCAGAGGCTGTGCTAGGTGCCCTTCTTGCTGATTGGACGTCCTGGGTCTGAGGGGAATTCCAGTGACTGTGGGGTCACAACCAGGTCGAACATTGAGTCACTCTTGTTAGGGCTCTCTAGGGCTCTCTAGGGCCCTACAATTGTGATATATTTGTATGTGCATATAACATTAATTTGGGTAATTTCATTCCCCAGTACCTTCTCGACTTCCTCTCCATCCCCATTCCTCTAGTCTACTAGTCTCCCTTCCGTTTTCATAAGAGCCTCTTCTTTTACCTTTTTCTCTCTTGAGTCCACATATGAGAGAAAACTCACAACCTTTGACTTTCTGAGTCTGGCTTATTTCACTTAGCATGATGTTCTCCAATTCCATCCATTCACCAGCAGATGACATAATTTCATTCTTCTTTATGGCTGAGTAAAACTCCATGGTGTGTATATACCACATTTTCTTTATCCATTCATCTGCTGACACACCTAGGTTGGTTCTACAATTTGAATATTGTGAATTGCACTGTACATTGGCATGCATATATTGCTATAGTATACTGACTTTAGTTCTTTTGGATAAATACTGAGGAATGGTATAGCTGGGTCACATGATGACTGTATTCTTAGACTTTTGAGGAAACTCTGTACTGATTTCTAGTCTTTGTACTAATCTGTAATCCCACCAACAATGTGAAAGTGTTCCTTTTTGCACACATACTCACTAACACATTATTATGTGTATTCTTGATGATTGCCATTCTAACTGATGTGAGATGGTATAACGGTTTGAAAACAAAATGTCCCCCTGGCCCTCATGGAACTAGAGGGACAGTGTTGGAAGGGGCCTGGTTGTAATCTCAGCAAGTGAAAAATCCATTGTAATGGATTTATCTAGGTGGCAGCCCAAGCTGGTAGGGTGTGGCTGGAGACAGTGGCTCCCTGGGGCTGTGGCCTTGGGGATTGTACATGGTTCCTCCTCCCCTCCTTGCTCTGGCCTTGCGTGTTCTGATGCTTCTGGCCTCCATGGTGTGACAGCAAAGTCTTGTGCTCTCCTCCTCTCCACTTCCTGCCGCTATGCCTGAGATACGAGGTCCCCAGCCTCACATGGACTGAACTCAAAATCTCCAAACCATGAGCAAATAAATCTTCCTTCCTCTAAATTACATGGTCAGGTCTTTAGATTATAGCTGTGAAAATGCTGACTAATAAAGATGGAATCATAATGTAGTTTGAAGTGCATTTCCCTGATTGCTACAGATGTTAAACATGTTTTCATATACTTTTTAGCCATCTGTATTTCTTCTTTTGAGAAGTATCTGTTTAGTTTATTTCCTCATTATTGATTTGAGTATTTGTCTTTTTGGTGGTAGTTTTGGGAGTTCTTTATATATTCTGGATATTAATCCTCTTGGAAGAGTAGCTGGCAAAGATTTTCTCTCATTCTCTAGGCTCTCCCTTCATGGTTCTGTTTCCTTTCCTGTGCAAAAGCTTTTTAATTTTTTTTTTTTTTTGGCGGTACCAGGGATTGAACCCAGGGGCATTCTACCTCCGGGCTACACCTGCAGCCCTATTTTTTTGTTCTTTACTTTGAAACAAGGCCTCACTAAGTAGCTGAGGCTGGCCACGAACCCGATCCTCCAGTCTCAGCCTCCCAAGTACTGGAATTACAAGCGTGTGCCACCACACCCAGCTAAGCTTTTTAATTTGATACCATCCAACTTACCGATTCTTGGTTTTATTTCTGAGCTTTCGAAGTCTTGTTAAGGACACTGAAACCTTTATGTTGGAGTACTGACCCTATGTTGACTTCTAGCACTTGCAAAGTTTCTGGTCTAATTCCTAGGTCTTTAGTCCACTTTGAGATGACTTTTGGGCAGGGTAAGATATAGGGATCTACTTTTATTCCTCTGCATATGAATATCCAGATTTCCCATTACTATTTGTTTATTTTATTTATTTTTTTGGCGATACTGGGGCTTGAACCCAGGGGCATTCTACCTCCAAGCTACGCCCCCAGTCCTATTTTTTATGCCTCCCTCTATAATTATAAAGAGAATGCTTATACATGAGCAAAATTCTAACTTCAATGTCAATTGGGACAATTAAATCAAACCTTGAAACCTCTGTCAAGCAATATAGTGTTATAGTTATTCTGTGGAATAAATGTCAGTAGTTTTCTAGCTGCTATTCAAAACACTCCAATATAAAGTTTATACATATATATATATATATACATAATTCCTTTAAATATTTACTTTTCAATTATAAAACTACATTGAAAACAAATCATAAAGTTCATAAGATATTCAAAGAAAAATGCTATGCATATATGAAAACAAGGTGTGAACAAAGTGCCATCTGTTTCTCTTGGCTACCAACAAACAACAGATGGAATGGTAATCACCAAAAGTGAGTGTTTTACCTTCTGGTCAATTGGCTGTAGAGTTTATGTTTAATAACAAGGTTATGAAAATACATAGAAGAATGAAGAGAAAATCATGACTAATTTGGCTTAACTACTATACATTAACCACAGATCTAAATGTACAAAACAAAATCATATTCTACATGATGAGTAAGTGTTCCTATAAACCCTATCTCATAGGTAATGGCATACACAAAATAAGTTAAAATCTTAACATTCCATCTGTTCTTCACTGTATTTCATATTCTAGAAATAAATTAACATGATGGATTTCTAAGAGGCAAAAGGCAAAAGAGGAGCCTTTGGATTCTGAAAAGGATCACTTTGAGCTAAGGATGCCCACAGTGGCTCTCCTCCAAGTAGCCAAAGTAAGTTAAGTAAGTTGTAGTTCACCACAGAATTGTTTGCCATGGTTTATTCTACAAATCTCTGACAGACAGGTTTTATCATCTGCTTAGTATCTCAGCCGTCACCCTGAGTCGGATAATAAATTGCTCTGGTATTTATGTATTTATTTATTTATTTATTTGGTGGGGGGGGGGCTGGGAATTGAAGCCAGGGGCATTCTACCTCCAGCTACAGCCCCAAGCCCTTTTTTATTTCTTATCTGGGAACAGGGTCTCACTAAGTTGCTGAGAGCCTTGCTAAGTTTCTGAGGCTGGATTCAAATCTGCAATTCTCCGGTCTCAGCCTCCCAAGTACTGGGATTACAGGTATGCACCACCAAGTTCGGCTTGCTCTGATATTTAAGTCTCCCATAAATAACCCTTCTTTCCCACAACTATACTAATTCAAATGATTAATACTTAGATAAGTAAAACAAGATAACGGAGGTATGATGAACAGTAAATTTTAGTCATTTCAATAGAATAGAATCCAAATGTTTCAAAATTTTCCTAAACTAGAATCCAATATATATATATATTGGATTATTATATATATATATATAGTTATATATATATATAATTTTATATATTTATATATATATAAAACATTCTATATTTTCAAATTCTCAAGATTTCAGCTATAAAATTATTAAACAGCCACTTTGCATATGTGTAAAAACTAGTTAAAACATAAAAGTAACAAAAGTAGACTCTAAGAAATGTGATTATCTTTCAAATAATAAAGACTGACACTTGGAACAGGCTTAGTAGCTTAGAGTGTTAAGATAGGAAAACAGATTAAACATGTGTTTAAGTCCCTATCCAAAATAATGATCTAAAAGAAATAGTGCCCCTAGAAAAGATGGTTTTCAGTAAAAGCTGCTAAAAGTACTTTGACTTTATATTGCATATATTTTGCAGAAAATGAAATATATCAAACACAACAAAAATTATGAGTCAGAAAGAAAAATCTCATAAATACAAAGAAAGTAATGTGTGTGTTGAAGGTGTGTAAGACTATGGAAATACAGGTCCCAACAAGTCATTTGGTACTGTCACCAGATGACATAGAGTATACAGAAAAACAAAAGGAAATCTGAAAGCTTTCAAGTTACATTAGTTATTAGAAAGTATGTCCAAAAGTACAAACATCAATTTTAAAGTAACTTCAAAAGGGACATGGATAAACTAATTTGTATTTTCTTCAAAAGTAATTTCCTTGCCTAAAAGGAAAAGTTTCCACATAAAAAGTAATGCAGAAAAAATGTCTAAATAACAAGTTACTTAAACAGAAGTATCCCAGACCAGCTTTGCAATAGTTCAACAGCTTTACCAATGATATATAATAAATATACAAGAAAAATGGGGCCAATTCCTTCATGGGGAACAGGAAAGTTCTGTTCCACCTGGAATTCAGATGCATGAGTCTACAGGTGTCTAATAATTATATAAACAATTACGTATAAATATAAGTACAACTAAGGTGAAGTATAAAAAGTCATATGCTGCTCATATATATCAAAATCTCAATTAAAACACATTTATCAAAAATTGTTCTTAAAAGTGAAGTCATATTTCGAATACCTCTAATATTGATTTAAAAACTACATTCACTTGACAGACGAGTATAGGGAAAATGCCTAATATATTTTTTTTAATGTTCAAAGAAACAGATTTTGTAACTCTCTGGTAGAAATGGAAAAAAATGAAAGCGTTCAAGAAGGGTAAGGGCAAGCCGGGCGTGGTTGCGCACACTTGTAGTCCCAGTACTTGGAAGGCTGAGACCCGAGGATCCGGGTTCGCGGGCAGCCTCAGCTACTTAGTGAGGCCCTCCACAACTTGGTGAGACCCTGTTTCAAAATAAAGAATAAAAAACAAGGCTGGGGGTGTAGCTCGGTGGTAGAATGCCCCTGGGTTCAATCCACAGCTCCACAAAAAAATAAATAAATAAATAAGAAGGGTAAGGGCAAGAGAATAAATGAATCAAGGATGGGAGAAAAAGCATTATTAAAATGACTAACATACGATCTATCTGTAAACAAAGGCAGAAAGTACCTGGGTAACTTTACTGGGTAACTGTAAGCATAAAGATGGCTACTGGTCTAGAACTGTAAAAAAAAGACCCATAACAAACTGAAGTCAAATGAATTTGTATTTAATCCCAGTTATGTCACAGATATCGTAAAAATAAAACCAATGATTACTTCACATAATCCTCTCTCTACCCACTATAGAAAACCTTCAGACAGTATCACTGACAGTTATACAGTTTTAACTATTTCAAAAAACAAGGCAGCATATGCTGTTCCACTGTAAGACAGGGGTCTTGTTTTTTGTTTTTTTTCTTTTATTGTGTGTTTTAGGGAGTACTGGGGATAGAATCCAGGGGTGTTCTCTACCACTGAGCTACATCCCCAGCCCTTTTTCATCTTTTATTTTGAGATGGGGTATTGCTAAATTACCATGAGCCTTGAACCTGAGATCTTCCTGTCTCAGGATCCCAAGTACTAGGATTACAAGTGTGCACCACCATACCTGGTTTCAAGAAAGTTCTAACTTTTGTCTCTGGTATGTTGTCTGAACATACAAAGACTGATTTTTATCCTACCATTCATATAACAGAACTTTTTAGAAGTAAAGATAAGTGACCAAATTTATTATGTATGAGATCTCTGTTCATCCATTTATTACATTAATAAACATAGAAAAAAACGTAATTATAATTCTGATACGGGGGCAGCAAAATAAAATGGTGCAATGGGCATAATGTTTCAATTATTCCTTTGAGTATCGTTTCCAGAACATCAGTCAGGTCACTTTTCTCAACCATGTAATAATAATAAACTAGTTTTTGTTCTCATAATTCATATGAAGCAAAATAGGGGAACAAAGGCAATAATATTTTAAAACAAATGTATACTCTCAGCTATATTTTATTTAAAAGCTCAACTAGAAATAACACTTTAGCACTATGTCACAAAGCAGAGATAACAGAAAAGGAAAAGGAGCTACATATTTTTTTTCTCTTAAAATATCATTGTCATTAGCCAACAAGAAATTCAAATCAAAATCATAATGAGACATCACTTCACACCCACTAGGATGGATACATTAAAAGGACAGACAATAACAAGTGCTGAAGAAGATGTAGAGAAATTAGAACCCTCATACACAGCTAGTGGAAATGGAAAACAGTATCCACTTTGGAAAATAGCCTGACAGCTTGTCAAAACTGATGCATAGAATCACAAAATATATATTTATGTATACACTTATAGGTATATATACAAAAGAGGTGAAAAACTATGTTCACCTAAAACCTGTCCACCAATACCAATAGCAGCATGATTTGTATCTGCCAAAAAGGGAAAACAACTCAAAAGTCCATAAACTGATGAAGAGATAAATAAAATCTGGTATATGCATACAATGTAGTATTATATAATAATAAAAAAGAAATAAAGTACTAGTACATGCTACAAGGTGGATGAACCTTAAAGACATTATACTAAGCCAAGGAAGCAAGTTTATTATACACTTTAATTTATCTGATATGACCAGACTAGGCAAATTTATACTGCCAGAAAGTTAATTTGTAGTTACATGGATTTTGGGGGTGGGAGGTAGGGAACAGGGATTCACTGCTAACAGCTATGGGATTTTTTTCGGAGGGAGGGGGCGACAGTAATGATAAAAACATTGTAAAACTGATTGTAGTAATGGCTGTACAAGTCTACAAACATACTAAAAACCACTGAATTGCATACTTTAAATGGGTGAATTGTATGGTATGTGAATTATATCCTGACAAAGCTATTATTTTAAAAACCCATCAGCTATAATGGAATTAAGAATATGAATTATAGCAACATTTAAGATATCATAAACCAATCATTACTCCTTAAATGTTCATACTGTATATTTAAGTTCTATCTAAATAAAGCTAAAATGCTACTTACAAAACCAGTTCAATTTTCATCAATGATGAAATAAACTAATTAAAGTTCGTAAAAAATTCACTAGAATTTAAAAAATGGAAAAAATTATAAAATCTACCTACTGACTTTACATCTTTTAATATTATAAAGCATTGAAATAAGTGTGAAATAATTATTGCATGATTGGAATTTTCCCAAAGTATGAATAATCAGGTCATGCATTTTCGGTATTTGTAGTTCAAGTAAAATCGTTAAATGCTATAAATCATTTTCCCATTTCAGTTTTAAATGTTAAAAGAGATGTAGAAGCAGGGCATGGTGGCACAAACCTGTAATCCCAGTACTCGGGAGGCAGAGACAGGAAAATCGCAGGTTCAAAGAAGGCCTGCCTCGGCAACTTAGGGAGCCCCTCAGTAACCTAGTGAGACCCTGTTTCAAAAAAAAAAAAAATGTTGGGGTAGAGCTCAGATGTAGAATGCCCCTGGGTTCAATCCCTAGAACCATAAAAGAGAGAGAGAGATAATAGAAATCATTGATAGTTCTTATCGCTGCCCTAACAAATTACTCCAAATTGAATGGCTTAAAACAAAACAAATTTATTATCTTATAGTTCTGTAGGTCAGAATTCTGGCATGGGCCTTACTTGAGGAAAATTAAGGTTTTAGGAGATCCACATTCCATTGTGAAGGATCTATGAGAAGAATCTTCTTGACTATGCCAACTCTTAGAGGTTGCCCACATTCCTTAGCTCATGACCTCCTTCCTCCATCTTCAGAGGAAATAATGCTGCCTCTCTCTGACCCATTCTCTGTAGTCCCTCTCCCTCTTCCTGATTACAGATAGGAAAGCTCCTCTGTTTTTAGGTACTCATTTGATTAGAAGAGGCCCACATGGATACTCCCAGTTAATCTCCCCACCTCAAAGTCCATAGCTTTAATCACATATGTAAAGCCCTTTTTACAAAGGTAACATATTCACAGGTTCTGAAGATTAGGACATGGACATGTTTGGGATGCCATTTTTCTGCCTACCATCTGTAGAAATAAAAATAAACTAAAAGAATTCATCATTTATTTGTTGAATTTATTACTTAATAAATTTATTAACTAATTACCTATTAAATGTATTAAACTACTATCCTACAAACAAAAATGGAGCATTTAATAGTGATTGACTACTTTAAAATGAAAGTAACATTTGAAAAACAAAATCCCAACAATAAATGTTGGTGAGGATGTGGGGAAATTGGAACTCTTCTACACTGTTGGTGGGATTGTAAATTAGTTCAGCCGCTATGGAGATCAGTATGTAGATTCCTCAGAAAACTGGGAATGGATCCACCATATGATCCAGCTATACCACTCCTAGGTATCTTTCCAAAGGGGCTGAGGTCAGAGAACTGCAGTAATATGTGCATATCCATGTTCATAGCAGCACAATTCACAATAGCCAAATTGTGGAGCCAACCAAGGTGTCCATCAACAAATGAATGGATTACAAAATTGTGGGATATCCACACAGTGGAATTCTACTCAGCAATAAAGAAGAACAAAATATGTCATTTGCAGGAAAATGGACCTGGAGAACGTTGTGTTGAGTGAGATTAGCCAGTCACAGAAAGTGAAGGGTCATATGTTTTCTCTAATATGCGGAAGCTAGGGAGTAATTGGGATACCAGAGGGACTCCAGATGATGGAGGAGGAACCTCAGTGGAGAGTGGAGACAGGGAGGTAGTCTGGCGGAAAAGAAGGGGGAAGAGTGAGGATCAATGAAGGAATTACTACAATCAGCTCTGTGTACATATGTGAAAATATCAATTTCAATCTCAGTACTCTGTATGGGGAAGGAGGGATTGGGGAAGGAGCCAGGGAAGGGGGGCCTACCAAGTGCTATGTGCATGTATGTCACTGTCAACATGATTTGCATTGTGATGTGAGACTATAATGCACCAATAAAAGCATATTTAAAAAAAGAAAAACAAAATCCCTTAGTGTATAGCAATAATGCAATTTCATATAGATAAAAATTTTCACAGCTATCACAATAAAATGCTACATTGGGTTGAAATTCAATAACACAAAGGCATAAGGGATTTCATTCTTTCTCTATGCTGTCAAAAGACTACTCCTCTCCCACAGGACACAGAAAACATATCTTCTGGAGAAAAATCATAAGAAATACCCTGGACATAGGAATACCAGACACAAAAAGATAGAAATGAGGAAGTTAGTGGGAATCATAATGCTTTCATTATATGTAAGTAAGACCCATAGCCTCCTTCTCCTTACATGTGCAGAAGTGTGGCACCCAAGAATAAACCTATCAGTTAGGAAGTGACAATATTTCTACTGAAATACCTTGAAAAATAATCTATAAATACTGATATGTAGGGAGGTTCCTCAAGAATGGAAACTAAACTACCAGATATGCATAATGTATGCATATCTATGTTTATAGCTGCACAATTCACAACTGCCAAACTGTGGAGGACATAGGAGAGACTCCAGACAAAGACAGAGAAAACCTTAGATGAGTAAAGGTGACCTAACTGAGGTAGATGGGAGGGGGGAAGAGAGAAACACCCTAATGCACAGGATGTACACATACACAAACTGATCAAAGTCAACTACTATGCTGAGCATGAGAAGGAGGGAAGGGGGAGGGAATGGGGGTGGGAATTGGGGGAGGGCTAATTGACTGATGTGTGCATATATATTTCTACCACCCTGAAACCCATCAAGATGTATGATTACAATGCA
>PVJS01006968.1:0-20156 GCA_004027185.1 Glis glis
CTGAGGGTTCTCCATTGTCATTGGAGTCCCTTTTGTGTCCCCACTACTCCCTAAGTTGCGCATATTAATGAAAACATATGACCCTTCATTTTTTGTGATTGGCTAATCTCACTTAACATAATGCTCTCCAGATCTTTCCATTTTCTTGCAAATGCTGTTATTTTGTTCTTCTTTATTGCTGAGTAGAATTCCATTGTATGTATTTCCCATATTCAGCCATATTCTAAAAATATCTAATATATTTAATACCCTTTTCATTACAATGTTTAATTTTGTTGAAGTAAATTTGAAGATACTTAAGACACACAATTGCGTGAGTGTATGTGTGTGTGTGTGTGCATGTAGTGTGTATGCATATTCCCATTCTTAGGTAACACATTCTCTCACAGTCTCATTCTCAGGTATACAATCATACCAAGGAATTTCCAGTCCTTATGTAATTCTTTAATTTTCTCATCCATTTCACATTTCAGTATTCTATACCTGACAAAATTATTAATGCCCACTTCAAGTTATTCTCCTCTCCTTTCTATTTTTTTTTACCTAGAACAGTTTTTGGAACAAAATATTTATAGAGGAATTGTATTTTATGAATGATGGCAAAATATTACAATCTGTCTTTAGGTGGCTATAATTTGACTTGAGTATAGAGGCAAATATATCATAGCATATACCATATTTATTGAATCCATTAATAATTGTCTTTCCATCAGTATTTTGATTTTCAAACTCTCTAATTTTTAATCACTAGAGACATTTTGCTTGTTTCTAGTTTATTCCACCATCTCCTGTCATAGAATATACTGACAATTGTTTGAAACATTGATTTGACTTGATGAAATTAAACGAAATACAAATATCATGATCAAATTTTCTATATAATCTACCATTTTGAAAGCCAAAAGAAGTTACTTTGTGTCTTTGTCAAATTATTGAAAAACACATTGTTATATCATTTGACTTTGTGTTTAATTAACTCCCTGGTGGAACTGTTTAATTGCTCACAGATCTTTTCCCATAGGATATTTGAGTGTCAGAATTAGGGTTCCTGGGATCTGATATAAGATTAAAAACTGACTTGAAAAGGCTCAAAACAACATATAAAAGGTTTTGTTTTTCTAAAGAAACATATCCTTCCTAAGGAAGACAGGTACAAATTTCTTCTATGAACACAGAAATGCTACACTGAATAGACTGTGATAAATGTTAAAATGGAGTGTGTAGTTTTTTTTCTTTAAGTGTACAACAATATTGCAGGGGAGAACTAACTGGGGTTCACAACAGTGAGGTAAGAAGGAGAATGAAAGAAAAGTAGTGATCTGGTAAGTGTTCTTATCATAATATTAGGATATTACAGCTAGATGGGATTTTCAGCACTGTTTTGATAGGTTGCTTGACATGGTTTTCAGTCCTTTAGTGGTTTCCAATAAAAATGACAATAACTACAAATCAATACATTGAACACATGATACTCCTAAGACAGCCATCAGCATAGTTAGATTCTGACTAAACATAAGTATAAACACATTTCTTGTTATATTTTATGATTTTTACAAAAGTTTGAATAGACTTAGATATCAATTAAGGTTGAAATAATTTTTATATATTATTTACTTTGTCTTATATTGATTACAGTATTTATCAATTACAGTATTTATCAATGCAAAGGTGACAGAACAGAAATATGGGTTGTGTATTGTTTTATTAACATGCTTTTATTGGTGCATTGCAGTCTCATATCACAATGAATATCAATTTGATGTTTACATACATGAACACAGCTCTGTGTCCCCCCTGCCTCCCCCCACCGCTATGGAGTACCGAGAATGTTGGTATATTCTCATATGTACACATTGTTTATGATAGTAATTCCATAGATTCACTTCTTTCTTGTCCTTCCCCTTCCCTTGTACCACTTCCCTTGTTTCACTGAGGGTTCTCCATTCTTATCCGGAGTCCCTTTTGTGTCCCCACTACTCCCTAGGTTGAGCATATTAATGAAAACATAACTGTTTAAAATAAGGTGCTAGAGCTGAAAAATAGAGAATTTACTACAATAACACATCATGTTATGGAACTCAATCAGAAACCTCCATTCTCACCTGCCAATTGCTTAGAACAAACCACTTGACTTATTTTCTGACTCTTCTCATCTTTTGTTTCCTGTAGTCATTTCCCCTTCCATTGTTTCATTGAATCTTCAAATTTAGCATTGCATCCTTCTAGTTTCTTTCAATCTTGAAACATATAACATCCTTGCAAGATTATTATGAGCAATATTATCTTTATAAATTCATTTGTCATCTTTAACTTTGTGGTAAGAAGTAAGAAATAAAGGTCTTTAGTAAAAAAAAAAAAAAATTTCAGCAGAGAAGTGATTAATATCTAATGGCCCAGACCAGATGCTCAGTTAAGCACTGTACCCTAATCATGAGCATCTTTTTTTAAATGGCCATTCTTTTAGATTACCTAAATATTAAATGGACCAACAAAGAAGTCCTTCCATCCAAACTGCACTTACTCTCAGTTGGACATAATCAAATCTTTTCTCCCGTGTGTGCAGTTGGGAATGGAAGGGCTGCCAATCCATGAAGGTTGACATTTTCATTTTTACTTTTGTTGGGGGTACACGGGATATAAGCCAGAGGCATTCAGTCTCTTAGCTACACCCCAAGCCATTTTCATTTTTTATTTTCAAACAGGATTTTGTTAAGTTGCTTAAGGTTTCACTAAGTAGCTGAGGCTGGCCTCAAACCTGTGATTCTCTTGTTTCAGCCTCCCAAGTATTGAGATCACAGGCATGTACCACCATACATGAATAGAATTTGTATATATTTGTTTTTTTGTTGGTGCTGGGGATTGAACCCAGGGGCATTCTACCTCCGGACTACACCCCAGTCCTATTTTTTATTCTTTATTTTGAAACAGGGTCTCACTAAGTTGCAGAGGGCCTCACTAAATAGCTGAGGCTGGCCACAAACCCGGATCCTCAGGTCTCAGCCTCCCAAGTACTGGGATTACAAGTGTGCGCCACCACGCCCGGCTTAGAATTTGTATTTTCAATGGAGGAAATCACTTGCATTTCAGGAAAGGGGCAACCAAAAGAGTTGACCAGTAGCTCAATGTTGCTTTCTTTCTCCAACTGACTAATCCTTTTAAACTTTCTCTTTCCTTTTAATTTTAACTAATGCATTAAATTTGCACAAACTTATGGGGATATTGGTTGATAATGAGATAACAAATATTAATATTTAGTGAAGCTGAAACTTATCTCAATGGTTGAATATTAAAATCTAATATTTATTGAGCATTTGATATATGGAAATCACTTTTCAAAGTATTTTACATGTTTCCACAGTTAATTCAGCAGAACCCTGTAGGCTACTGCTATTATGCGATACAACTTAATGTATCAGAAAATGAAACTATAGAGTATAGAAAATGTGCCCCAAATCTCACCAACAGGTTCTAGAGTCGGGATTTCAACCCAAGCAGTCCATCTTCAGGGTTCATGCTCTTCATAAGCACACCACACTGTCTCTATTACTGGGTGAAAGAAGTAAAACTGACCGCTCAAGAACATGACCTGAGTGGAAATTTAAATTAGTTTTAAGCTAGTATTCGTAAATTTGATACAAATTTAGCACATTGATTTTTCAGGAAATGATGAAACGATTTAATCTTGTTGACCTCAGCATCTCTGCCTCATACCCACCTCTTGGGAGGCAGTGTTTATCAAAGAAGATCACAGAACTTCCAACCTCAAGCCTGGTCCTTTTATCATAAATCACCATAACCTTGAACTGATTAATTCGCCTGCAATCATGAGTTTTTTTCTAAAAACTTAGGCAATGAGCCCTTGCCATATTTTAAAGAACTGTGAGATTTAAATTAGATTCAACAATACTTTGAAAATTATGACATCAAAATAATAATGCCAGTTATATCACATTTATCCACATTTAATTAGCTGGCCTTTTTTGAAAGAGGACAAGTATAGGAAAAAAGCGCTGTTAATAAGTCATAAACCACAATTATTATTGTCTTTGGTTAAACTCTTGGCAGCCAGAAAATAACTTCTCAGATAGGTACACTGTGCTGATTTATCCTAAATGTATATAAAGTTCTAATAATGACATTCAGTTTTATTAGTAGGATACATCAATTTAAGGAAAAGCAGGATGTGAAGATTTTGGTAATGCACAATTAGGTCAGGTTATGAAATGAACAATATAAGATAAAAATGGAAATATATGCCAAGTATGAAGACATTTGAATGTGAACTTATTGGAGACACTAATTGCTGGGCTTAAGCAAGAATATGAATCAAAGAATGTTTCTCACTGGTAACTCTAAGGTGACATGTTGATAACTTTTATAGACTATTTGGGAATAGGATGGGAGATACTGAAAGGAAAGAGCTTCAAGTAAGAAATTCAAATGAGGAAAAAGAGAAATGACATTAAACAAGTGAAATGCTGGACTAGTAGAGCTCTTGGATAGTATGCATGAGACCCTGGGTTCAATCCTCAGCACACACATATAATATATGACAATAAAGCAGAAAGTGTGGATATTTTCCACATTTTCAACATTGCATCAGTGGGTCTTGGTTAGTTTTTTAATATGGTATTTTCCTTATTAAGACCAGTAGTGTAGGTGTTAGAGATGCATGTCAAGATAGTGATCACAAGATGGGCATACATTATGGGAAGTGGCATCCATTAAATTTAATTTTAGGCTTAATATGTACATATGCCTGTTCTATAACTATTTCAAGCTGGACAGGAAATTTTGAAATTGACATATGAAAGCTGCCATTGTGGAAACTTTTATAATTGGTAAAAAAGAATAATTTTGAAGATCATAAATTCACAAATAACTTACAAACAGATACAAAACTGGGTTTTTTTCCACAGAAGAGAAATCAGTGTGTCTACACAGAAAAAAATGCACATGGGAAAATATTATTTGCATTGCAAATCATTATCTATAACTTACAGAATTGCAGCCAAGAGTAAGGACAGTGAAAGGCATAAATAATTTAGAGAGATAGGTAAATAAGCCTATTGCAACAGTTTTTTTTTCTCTTATTTATGACAAATGGCATGGAAACATTGCAGGTTGCATTTAATGTGCATGACTTGATAGATTATAGCATATTTGTAAGCATGACATGACATATTGTAATTCCATAACCTGAAATAAATAATAGATAGAAAAATAGATGTCTTAGTTCACCCAGAATTGCTTACTGTAACTCAATAACAGTAAATGAACAAGATGGGGAGTATATTGAAGCTGTGGCAGCAAGTTAATTTAACCCTTACATTGATTAATGGTGCTATAATTCTCATATTATAAATGATGAAATGGATACCTAGCTAGTAATGTACTGCAAAGGTTTTGTAGCTACTGGGGAAAGAGCTAGGACTCAGTCACTTAACTAATTTTGAATCTTCTTTCTAATTTATCAGTGGACTTCAAACAACTAGAAGGATATCCATGGTTCCTCAGAGGTTGAGTCACATCTCAATGTGAAACATACAGATTGATCTTCTACTCCTCTACCCACAAGACTTCACCTGGAACAGAAACACATGTATCTATTGTAGAAATAAAGAAGACAACATAAAGGGAAACTGAAGCAATTAATTCAGTTTGCTAAAACAAGGTGCTTTAGCTAAGATCTCTTTACATTAATGAGTTAAGAAAATTAAAGATAAAGCCCAGGTCTCGAGGTCTGCAACTTGCTTGATGGTGACCTTATTTAATGTGGGAAAGAGCTGCTTTAATAAGAGAGAGGCTAAATTTCCTATGTAATTTTTAAAAATGAGAATGTATACATTACACTACACTAACTATATACATGCCTAGTGGGTATCCATATGGTGATGCTGAAGTGAGTTTAGAATTACTATTCTACTCATCTGGATGATGTATATATATATATATATATATATATATATATTTGATGAATGGTGCTATATATGTGTGTATGTATATGTGTGTGTGTTTGTGTGTGTATTCCCCACCCCTTAGTCAGTATGTAGGTTCTTTTCTATACTTTTATTGACGCATTGTAATCATATATCATGGTGAGATTCAAAGAAATATATCCACACATGCACACATCACTTATTAATACTTCTCTATTTCCTCTGTCATTACCCCAGAAACCCAGAAGCGCTGCAGATTATGAGGTTGGAGAATGGCACTGTGAAGATGGAGTTCTTGCTCCTGGGATTTAGCGACCACCCAGAACTTCAGAGTCTTCTTTTTGCTGTGTTTTTTTCCATCTATGCTATTACCTTGATGGGGAATATTGGGATGATATTACTAATCACAATCAGTTCCCACCTGCATACCCCCATGTACTATTTCCTGTGTATGCTGTCCTTCATAGATGCATGCTATTCTTCTGTCATTGCCCCCAAATTACTTGTGAACTTGATTTCTGAAGATAAGACCATTTCTTACAATGGATGTGCTACACAGTTGTATTTTTTCTGCTCTTTGGTTGACTCAGAATCCTTCCTCTTGGCTGCCATGGCTTATGACAGGTACACAGCAATCTGCAACCCACTGCTGTATACGGTCATTATGTCCAAGAGCGTTTGTTGCCAGCTTGCAATTGGAGCATTTTTAGGGGGCACTATGAGCTCAATTATTCACACCACTAATACTTTCTATCTGTCATTCTGCTCAAAAGAAATTAACCATTTCTTTTGTGATATCTCCCCACTCTTCTCTCTGTCCTGCACTGACACTTACATACACGACATCATTCTGGTGGTCTTTGCTAGTTTGGTGGAAGCTATCTGTCTTCTAACGGTTCTCCTTTCTTATGTCTTCATTATAGCAGCCATCCTTAAGACAGGTTCCGCAGAGGGAAGAAGAAAAGGGTTCTCCACGTGTGCTTCCCACCTGACAGTGGTCACTATTTATCATGGTACCCTGATCTTCATTTATTTACGCCCTAGCACAGGTCGTTCACTAGATATTGACAAAGTGACCTCTGTGTTCTATACATTGATTATCCCTATGTTGAACCCCCTAATTTACAGTCTAAGGAACAAAGATGTCAAAACTGCCTTTACAAAAATGATTAGCCGGAAATTGCTCTCTTAGTATAAGGTGAAATGGGTCTTGTAACTTAAAGAAAATGTCTGCTCTTTGACCCTTGGCTCTGACTGTAGGAAAGTCAATTTAATATGGACATTCCCCAACTCTGTGGATAATAGAGTCTCAACCACAGAGAGCACCAGAGGTTAACATTGGAGCTTCTCACACATTGCTTATACAATGTCTATTCCTTTACTTTTTAAAGTTGAATATTTTAATATTTATTTCAGGGAATATTTCCATTCATTTAATATCTGTTTCATATTCCTCCACCTTTCCTTCCTTAAACTTTTTTTTAACAATTATTCTCGAAAATGGAAAAGTCATTGACATACTATATTCCCCTTTTTTGTGAAGGAAAATAAATTAAATTCATGAATATCATTTACCATATAAATATGTGCACATTGTAGTTTACATATTACTCATTTCAAAAAACTCCTTCAAATATTAACACGCACATAATTTTTTGTGAATACTCTTCCAATTTTAGGTGATAATGTGTATCCTAAATCTCACTGGACACTTAGGTGTGATTCTTTAAAATCTCCTACCGTTTTTCATCTTATCTTTCAGTGACTTGTGTCTGTGTTCTATCCCTCTACCAGAATCATTCATTAAATCTTATTAATTATTTGATCTCTTGGATCTTTATTATTATCTCTCCCCAGGATACATATTGAGTGAAACTTTAAGAAATAAATATGCTTAGTATTAATTGTTTTTTAGCTTAGATCATGTGCCTATGCTCTGAAAGAAACTACTTATTTCTTCTGCAATATTTTAAGTTCATTCTTCAGAGTGATACTCTTTATGCAACTGGGTATTATAAGATATCATCAAGTATGTTACTTTTTCAAAAACAATTTGCAAATTTTGACAACATTAAAGTCCAGTTCGAAAAATATTCTATTAGAAGTCTACTGGGCCTGAGGACTCTTGATTTATGAGCAGAGTGCTAAATTCCAATGGGAAGGTATGCACTGAGAGCCATGGATGGGGGATAGAGCCTCTGGATGGTGACATGGTGGTTTAGTTGGCTACAGCATGACACGTAGAAAAAGTATGGCTATAAAGCGCCGGGCGTGGTGGCACACGCTTGTAATCCCAGTACTTTGGGAGGCGGAGACCGGAGGATCCGGGTTCAGGGCCAGCCTCAGCTCTCTCTCTCTCTCTCTCCCTGTCTCTCTCTCTCTCTCTCTCTCTACCTAGTGAGGCCCTCCGCAACTTCGTGAGACCTGGTTTCAAAATAGAGTATAAAAAAAAATAGGGCCGGGGGTGTAGCGTGGAGGTAGAACGTCCCTGGGTTCAATCCCCGGTACCACAAAAAAAAAAAAAAAAAAGAAAAAGTATGGCTATAGAATTAAAAGAAAAATGTGTTAAAACCCAAGATGAAGTTAAATAATAGGACAGAGATTGAACTAAAGAGGAGAGCCTGCCAGTGAAAATATCTTCTGGGTTGTAAAAATAGAGCACAGTTCTATTCCCTGGAGTGTGATGCATGTTTATTAAAAAGCAAGTGTCCATATAGGTAAGTAGTGTACTAGGACCCTGGCTTATGTGGGCTTCCAATCATGAAGACAGAAATGACATTCTCAGAGGTAGAATATCCCTGGGTTCAAACCACAGTGACACACACACACACACACACACACACACACACACACACACTGCTCATCAGGTGAAATTCTATGACATTAACTTATTTTCAACTTTTGGAAAAGTGATTCCTACTGGCAATTTTAATATCTTGTTATTTCATTGTCAGTTTTGTATGCTGATTCTAATAATTAAATACCAAATGTACTCTTGTGGGAGATATTGTGGAGGCAATGCTCAACCTAAGTAATTGCCAATAGTTTTCCACCAGGTTCACTCAATAATGTAAATATTTTGTGGTACCCCAGTGCTTTATCAATTCTCTGGTGTATATTTGGAGCAGGTGGAGTCATTCTTGGACTGCTTCTGATTCCATTCTTAACTCGATTTCCCCTCAAGTGATTCCCTGTCTCCCGGGATGCCTCTTTTCCTTGGGATTCATGCTGTTTAGGCAGAATCCAAACTTTAACTTTATAAACAGTGCTCTCCCTCTAGGCCATGTTGTCCAACTCTCACTCCCTGTGAATAAGAGATAACCTGGCAGAAATATGTTGTTGAAGTTGGTAAATCTAAACTACTTCCTACAGGGATTTGTATTTTAAAAGAGAATGACTTTTTTTTTTTAATTTTGGGGGGAAAAGACTTGATGACATCAGAAACAAGTGAGGAGAAAAACATCTGGTTTTTTTTTTTTTTTTACTTTCCTGGTGTCACTGTTGCTCCTAAATATACTAACAACAAGCAACAGTCTACTGATAAAGTCCTTCCTTCAGAAGATGGTGTTCTGGCCTTCAGTCATGGGCTATTATCAAATAAGATCAATGCATGATACTGGTAACAAGGAAAATCAGGTACAGAGATCTCTCTGTTAGTGAAAACAAGAAAAGTGGTGTCTGAGGAGTGCTAATGTCTCTGTTGCATAAGCAAGGCAGCATATTTTTAATTACCTAAAGGGTATTCATTTTATGAAATATTATATGACAGGTTTTTGCTTTATTAATTTTATATGTGTAGATTCAATATGTTTTTGTACAAGAAATTGCTAGAGATTTTAAAAGTGATAATGAAATTCTACAATCTAATAATAATGTTTGCATTTTGACTATTTAATATATTTATATGTATATAAAACTTTAAAATACATGTTAAAAGGAAATACACAAGAGCTAGGTAAGGTGGCATACTCCTGTAATCCTAGTATTTTGGAGGCTGAGATAGGAAGATTGCAAGTGTGCAGCCAGCCTCAGCAACTTAGCGAGGCCCTCAGAAACTTAGTGAAAACCTGTTTCAAAATAAAAATAAAATAGAACTGGGGACATAACTCGGAGGTAGAATGCTTCTGAGTTCAATTCCTAGTACCTCAAAAGAAAGATAGGTAAATAAGTAAATGATAAAATGCTCTATGGATGTAACTCACATGTAGAATGCACCTGGGTTCAATTCAATACCTAGTACTACAAAATAAAACAAACAAACAAACAAACAAACAGAAGAGAGAGAACATTTTGGACATTTTTATGGGTCCAACAAAAACTAGTACATAATATGATAGGTTAGTTTTATATCTTTATACAAATGCTATGGAAATGAGATCAGTTTGCATTTTATGTCTATATCCTTTTACTTTTTTTCATGTGAGATTCCTCCACACATTTGATTGTGGTGACAGTTCATTCACTTCCGTTACTGTGCTACTTCCTAATAAACAAGCATAACAAATGTTTTTTCTCAAATTGCAAATAATTCTAATGAGATCATTTTCATACAAGTTTATGTATATATGTATATATATATATATATGCATTCAGTTCTATTGAGTATAAAATGGAGAATGAAATTATGAAATTTTGGGGTCATAAAGCATGTATAGGTCCAGCTATAATAGATCCTGCTAAATAGTCTTTCTATTGAAAGCCAATTCTGAGCTCAACTGCCAGTGTGTAAGAGCTACAGTTGTTATACATCCATACTTATATTGATTAGTGTAATTGATGCTGTCAATCATTTTCATTTTAGTCTGCAGGTGAGTCATAGTATTACACTGAAGTTTTAATATTTATTTATCTAAACACTAATAGTTATATAACCAATTCTGTGACATGTCTATTAAAGTATGAATCCAGAATGGGAGACCAGATAAAGAGGCTATGATTAAAAGCATCTGGCTTTTCGTAACTTCAGCACTCTGGCTAATACCAGTGTCATTTGCCATTTCAAGTCATATCATTCTAGAGACACAATGTGGTCCTTCTGGGCAAACATGAAACCCCTGGTCATTTTTGTTGGTGTTGCTGTTTAATATCTCCAATGTCAGGGTTAGGAATGGATGGTAGTAGATTCACGGACATATCTACACAAAAAGTGCCAAATGGAAAGAACCTTAAAGATAATCCACATTAACTCTCTTTTACAGGGAGGGGACTTATGTCTAGTAAAGGAGAGTGGCTTCCTAAACCCCAATGTGACTTAAGAGTTTTTGGGTTCTGAGTTGGTAGTATGCTTCTGGAGAGATGCCCAGGGAGTTTAAAGCTGCTGTCTCTGCATTTAACACAGAGGCTCCCACTTACTGGGCCACTGAACATTACTGCTTCTGCATCCTAGCAAATGTAGTTATACAGCCTATCATCAACACATATCTGTGTGCTCACAATATTATGCACTTGTAAGAATCCACCTTTACATATCATTGGCATGTTCAGGTATTTAAGTGTGAAGGCTGAAGGAAAGGAGTGAAGATATAGAAGCATACCTAAAGTTTAACTCACTGTACACAGTCATTGGTAATATAATACATGGACAATAAAATTTTCCATCAGTCACTGCTGGATGTGTGGGGAAGATGTGATGTGGAGAGATGGACAGTGGAAGGAAATGATGGGATGGGAGTGGACACGACGAGTAGGGATCGAAGCTTTTTTTTTTTTTTCCTGCAGTACCGGGGATTGAACGCAGGGGCGTTTTACCTTGGTGCTACAACCCCGGCCCTATTTTTTATACTTTATTTTGAAACCGGGTCTCACGAAGTTGTGGAGGGTCTCACACTAAGTAGAGAGAGAGAGAGAGAGACAGGGAGAGAAAGAGTGAGAAGGCTGAGGCTGGCCGCAAACCCGGATCCTCCGTGTCTCCGCCTCCCAAAGTACTGGGATTACAAGCGTGCGCCACCACGCCTGGCTGTATCGAAGCATCTTGATAGAGGTTTTTCCTGTCAGCATAAACTCTCAAGATGGAATGACAGTTCACATTATCCACCTAAATTCCTAAAGTCCTAAATTCCTAAATTCCTGCCTAAAGTCAGGATTCTTCTAAGCAATATAAGCAATATTCCTAGTGATTTTCAACCTTTAATTGAACAAATTCACAAAGATGAAACCTACAAGTTGTAAATTGGTTTCTTCTAATTTCAGACTTACATATTTGAGTTCAAGACCCCACATTTGTTGGTAATAAATGTTTCTTCTCTTAATTTCACACTTATCAGATGTAATTAAATGAATCGATTAGAAGATCAAATTGATATTTCATGATATAATTGTTATATGTCATATCAAAGGGAGATAACTTTTTTTATTCCCTGAATTATCAGCAGTCCATGGACCTTCCAACTTACTTTAATTATAACTGTGTTTCATACAGTGTTTTCTGCCATGTTGCCACTCATAAAAACTTAACAAAAGCATCTGCATAAATTGAGAGTATATGACTATGACACAAGTGGACACGCTTAACCCTGTTTTCCAGAAGCTGTGTTCTCCCTCGTAATGTTTCTCTAACACATTACTTTCATACAACCAGTCACATCTTACAAATGTGGCTTTGAAAACTAGAGAAGCCCCTGATGCTTTACTTTCATTCTGAGAAATTTTCACACAAGGACATTTTGTAATGGCAGCTAGAAAAATGAACACATTCAATGTGTTTTAGATTGTACAGTTTTAATGGATAATTAATAATTCCATAGTTTCTTCATGGTACAATAATTAAAATCCTCTTTTCTACTTATTTTGAAGTACAAAATACATTCTTGTTAACTATAGTCATGCTACCATGCAGGAGAAGAACAAATTTATGGTACTCAAACAACTCAGTAGAAAAAATAAATAAATAAAAAATCAAGTAGTGTAAATGGCACAAACTATAAAACAATAACTCTCAGAATAATTAAATCTATGCATAAAATATATACAAAACAAAATACACTATAGCATACTAACACAGACTGAAAATTTTACCAAAAATAAAGAATATCATATCTAAATGAAAGACAAATACTGAAGTACAGCATATATAAGAAACTACAAACTATTAGTATGCTACAAATCACTAAAATATGTACTTTATTAAATTAAACTATATAATAATACATTATATATTACATGACAATTATATAATACATGATTTGAAGAAGACAAAAATATTTCATTTGTATGTGTGTAAATATGTATATGATTGTAGGATATACTTATTTACTAAGATAAAATTTTATTTTTCAGTTTCTTTATACCCACTTTCACATCCTTGTTCCTTAGGCTGTAAATCAGCGGGTTCAACATGGGAATTACAAGGGTGTAAAACAGTGAGCTCATTTTATCTTGATCCAGAGAGTAAGAAGAGCTTGGTCAGAAATACATGAAGAGCATCGTTCCCTGGAAAATTGAAACTGCAGTTAAGTGGGAGGCGCAGGTGGAGAAAGCTTTGAGCCTCCCCTCAGCAGAGCGGATCTTTAAGACTGATGAGATGATATAACAGTAAGAGACCAGGACTCCTGAAATGGTACTCAGCTCAATGAATCCAAAAACGGTGAATATCACTAACTCATTGATCTGTGTATCTGAACAAGATAGTAATAGGAGAGGAGGGATATCACAGAAAAAATGATTGATCTCATTAGACCCACAGAAACATAAACGGAATGTTAATGTGGTATGTATCAAAGCATCTGCCAGTCCCACCAGGTAAACCCCAGCCAAGAGCTGGGAGCACACCCTGCTGGACATGTCCACTGCGTAGAGCAAGGGGTTGCTGATGGCCTTGTACCTGTCGAAGGCCATCACTGCCAGCAACATGCACTCCGCATCTGTAAAGACACAGAAGATGAAGAATTGTAGAGCGCAGCCAAAGAAGGGAATTGAATTTTTCTGGGACAAGAGGTCTACCAGCATCTTGGGTCCGACAGCAGTGGAATAGCAGAGATCAGAGAAAGAGAGGTGACTCAGGAAAAAGTACATTGGTGTGTGGAGCTGAGAATCCATTCTAATTAAAATGATCATTCCAAGATTTGCAAGGAGAATAATGAGATAGAGAACCAGAAATGCAGTGAATAGAACTACTTTCATCTCAGGGTTATTGGTAATTCCCAAGAGAAAGAATTCATTTAATGTTGAACAATTTCCATCCATTTTTCTTTGTTCTTTCTATTATCTGTTACATAAATCATCAAGAGAAAGACAGATTAGAGGTATATTTTTCTGCATATGCAAAAAATATTATCATGAGGACTAACATGGATTGTTTCTGAAAATTATCTTCTTCACCCTCAGAAAATATCCAGAGGAGTGTCACTGATAATAGGCATTATTTTATTTAAAAAACTAAAAATATCTAACCTAAGAAATTTATCAATTTGATTCTATATTTATTTGTGATGCCTGAGATACATCACTTGTGTTTGTCTCTATGATCAAATATTAGGCATTAGATTTGAATATAATAGAAGCTAGTTCCAGATCCAACATGGCATGAAAGAAAATCCAAATTTAGAGAGGCAATCCAGAAAATAGAAGACTAAACATTCCATATGTTTGACAAAAGGAATCACATTTATTACAGCATTAAAGAGACAATTTATGTTGGCACTGATAATACTATATATAAGTTAACAGGTAAAAATTGCCATATACTTTTGGTGTCTAGTGTTTGTGGAAAAGTGAAACATGTTTCTATTGAGCTATTCTATCACTCGCCATCAATTTTTAATTTCGTTGTATAACTCATCTGATTCCAAAGGTCAAATCCCTTGAAAATCCAAAGATATGTGACAACAGAAGTAGGAACAATAGACTAGAACAAGTACACTTGGTGACTGTTGTTTCTTAATTTGACTTTGTTGTAAAATGAAAATGGAAAGATAGACAATAAATGTTTCTGAGATATATAGAATGTTGTTTCTCATATTTATATATACATTTCTGTGCATGAGGGAGTGTCTGTATGTACCTGTTGATATATGAAAATTGAAATGTGGGTCATGGTCTTTCTTCTAGACAGAAACCATATAGTATATGGTCCATCTGCACTTGAATTTACATATATTGGTATTTGCAATGTGTCACCTCTATTATTATTTGAATGAAATCAATACACACTTAAATTTATATATACCCCCCACTTGCAGAGTGATTTTTAGAAAGTAATGCTTACTTATGAATCTTACTTATGTATGAATGACTACAATATGAATAAGTAAAACCTTTACATTTTTTATTCAAATGACAAATGTAATCAGTCAAATTTAAACAGATTTAAGAGGAAATCATTATTGGCCATTAGATTACAGAGTTTATTTAACTGAGTATGCAAGTATAAAATAATAAGTTAACACATTCCTCCAGACCTGATTACTTTTTATCTAAAGAAAGCAAAGCTTATTTTTCTTTATTCTTTAAAGATACCCATTCAAAAACTTACCTGAGATGAGAAATTCCTCTTTCCTATCTCTGGCACCTGAATGATGTGTGAATCACATTTTATTTTCACCTAGTGACTGTTGGGACTTAAATCTCCTAAGCCCCTACCTTCATTCTTTTGTAATATTCAAACATAATTAATTAGATTCCTGGTTCAGTATTTTCTCCTGAGAATACTGCAACAATTTTAGCAAAGGCTAAACTTTTAATCCATTACCCTTGTCATCAAATTGATCGATTACATAAACTGACCATAATTTATTTAATAGTATGCTTCATGACTCTTAGGGTCCTATACTCTATTCTAGTGAAACCAGACATTTAATGAAATTGAAATCCAACCTCCAATTTTTGATTTCCATGTCTTTTCCATTGCTCATCCCATTTCTTCCATTTCTGACTGGTCTTCTCACTGCAATTTAGACATATGGTAATCATATACGCTGCTTTTTCATTAATCGTTGTCTGATTCCTCTTCCCGAACTCCATACCAAACACCTTCATTTTGTGATAACATGCCCTAAAAGTAATTTTTTTAGCCTTGTTTTCTACCCTAATACTAAGGACCTCCTGCCCTTTGGCCACAGAGCTATGCTAATGACCTCCTGACCTTTGGCTGAGAAAGCCCACTAAACTGGGTCCCACCTCTGGGCAAAGCCCAGGAAATTGGTCCCTCCTGTAGACTCAGCCTATGCCCCTAGACCTACACCCTTGCTTCTAAATAAGGAAAGATTTACTATGATTAGTTGATTTAAAGCATACCCCACGAACTCTGCTTCTGCTCTCTATAAAAGGAAACTGTGAACTGTACAAGGGGCTGCCATTTCTGCCCCTGCTGGAGCGGTAATAAAGCCTCTCCTTAACTGAGTCAGTGGTCTTAAAATTTTCTGTTCCTCACTGGTTGTTTAACAATTTCAATTATTTTATACCTACTGTATGTGCAGTTTTATCCAACACCATATTTGTGCAGTTGCATGTTTTTTGTGGGAAGTAGCAGTACATTCAGTATCATTGTTGTAGAGTATCCTCTGTACAAATAAATCATTTGTGTATCTACTCTAATGTTGATATGAATTTGAGTGGTTTTCTATATTACTAGTACCAACAATTTGCAAATATTGTTTTAGGATACAGATAAAATAATATCTTTTGTACAGAACTAGAAGCTAGAAACTTGTGTATGTGCATTTGTGTGTGTGTAGTAAATAGTACAATACAGTTTTTCAAAGCAGTATGCCAATCCACATTATGTCTACCATTTTTTTTGTGTGTGTGTGTGTGGAACTGGGGATTGAACCCAGGGGCATTTTACCTCCAAACTACACCCCCAGCCCTATTTTTTATTCTTTATTTTGAAACAGTGCCTCACTAAGTTGCAGAGGGCCTCCCTAAGTAGCTGAGGCTGGCCATGAACCCTGATCCTTCAGTCTCAGCCTCCCAAGTGCTGAGATTACAAGCATGTACCATCACAACCTGCTGTGTTTACCCTTTTGATTTTAATATTAGATAGTGGGTGCTATTTCCCTGATGATTCATAAGGTCGGATATCTGCTCTTTTCAAAATTTTTATTGATGCATTGAAATTATACATCACAACAAGGTTAAATGCTATACAACATACATGCACGCAACACTTGGTATAGTCCCCTCCACAGAACACCCTTCCCTCCCCACATATATTAGTGAAATGGTAGTAATGCCTTCACATATTGCCATAATGTAATTTGAAATGTTTCCTTCCTCAATCCTCCCTTTTCCCCTCCCTAACTCCCATACCTGGCCCCTTCAACTCCTCTACAAATAACTCTCTGCATTAAAGTCCTTTATGTTTCCTGTTTGCTCTCTAGCTCCCACAAATGGAAGAAAACATGTCACCCATGACTTTCTGGGACTGACTAACCCCACTTAGCATAGTATTCTCCAGAACTTACCATTTTCCTGCAAATGACATAATTTTCCTCTTCTTTACGGTGTAGTAAAAACTCGATTGTGTGTACATATCACATATTCTTTATTCATTCATCTGTTGATGGACACCTGTTTTTTTTCCATAATTGACTATTGTGAACTGTGCTGTTATAAGCACAGGCTTGCATGTATCACTGTAGTATTCTGACTGTAATTCTTTTGGAAAGATACTGAGGAATGGTATAATGAGTTATATGGTGGTTCCATTCTTAGTTTTTTGAGGGACCTCCAAACTGATCTCCATAGTGGTTGTACTAATTTACAATTCCACCAGCAGTGTATGAGATTTCCTATTTTTCTACATCATTATCAGCATTTGTTATTGTTTGTAATTTTTACATATTTATGCAAATGGATTTATTTTTAAGTTTTTACCTTTTGTATTCATTTTTATTTAATACATTCTTACTGGTGCTTTATAATTATATATCATAATGAGGTTAAGAGTGATCAAAAACACATGTATACAGCACTCCGTCCATTTTTCTCTGCACCCCCCATCCCTTTCCCTCCTCATTCATATTATTGAAATTGGTATTGCTAGCTCCAAAAAGATACATAGGAGTTTTTTTAACTGTTTTGTTCAGCAAGTCTCCCTTTTCCTTTCCCTACCTCACTCTCTAAATTGTCTTCCACTGTTCTACTGGAATCTCTCCTCATTTATCTGAAGTCCCTTTTGTTTCCCAGTTTCTTTCCAGCTTTCACATATGGAGAAAACATATGACCCTTCACTCTCTGAGACTGGCTAATCATTTTGCTATTGTAAAGTATGCTTCTATAAACACAAATATGCACATTTGACTTTAATACTCTGATTTCAATTCCTTTGGAAAGACATCCAGGAGTGGTATAGCTGGGTCATATGGCAGTTCCATACCAGTCTTCTGAGGAACCTTCACACTGATCTCCATAGTGTCTGTACTAATTTACAATCCCAACAGAGTAGAAGAGTCCTTAATTTTGAACATCCTTGCCACCTTTTATTATTGTTTGTATTCTTGATGATTGCCATTCTAACTGTAGTTAGATGGAATCTCAGTGTAGTTTTGATATTCATTTCCCTGATTGCTAAGGATGTTGAACATTTTTCATATATTTTTGGACATTTGTATTTATTCTTTTGAGAAGGGTCTATTCAGTTCAAATGACCATTTTTGATTGGGTTGTTTTTCTACGGATTTTTTAAAGTTCTTTGTGTATTCTACATATTTGTCCTCTATCAGAAGAATAGCTGGCAAAGACTTTCTCCCATTAGGTAGACTCTCTCTTTAGACTCTATTGTTTCCTTTGCTACACAGAACTTTTTAATTTAATGTCATCCTATTTATTGATTCTCATTTTTATTTCCTGGGCTTTGGGGGTCTTATTGAGAAAATCTCTTCCAGAGACTATGATGGAGAGTTGATTCTATACCATCTTTCTGTCATTGCAAAATCTCTGATTTATTTCTCGGTTTTTTATTCATCTAGAATTGAATTTTGTGCTCTTGTGCAGAGTGAAAGATTCAGGTCTAAATCAATTCTTCTCTATATGGATAACCAATTTTTTCAGCACAATTTGATGAAAAGTCCATCTGCTTTTCTGCAGATGTTTTTAGTTCCTCTGTCAAAAATCAACTGGTCATAAGTACCAGGATTTCTGTATCTTCCATTCCATTGATCTATATGTCTGTTTTGTGTGTGTGTGTGTGTGTGTGTGTGTGTGTGTGTATGAATATCATGATTTTTTTATTGTAGCTCTGTAGTATAACTTGATATCAGGTATTGTGATGCCCCCAGCATGGAACTTTTTGTTATGAAATGCTTAGGTTATTATGGGTCTTTTGGTTTTCCATATGATTTTTAGAACTGTTTTTTTCCAGCTCTGTGAAGAATGATATTGACATTTTAATAGGAATTATATTGAATCTGTAGATCACCCTTGGTAGTATGACCATTTTGATATTTATTCTGCCTATTTAAGAACAAGGGAGGTCTTTCCATCTTCTATGTTTTTTAAATTTGTTTTTAATGCTCTATCTTATATGTATTTTACCTCCTTTGTTAGATTTATTCCTATGTATTTTTAAGCCATTATGGATGAAATTTAGTCTGTGTTTCTTTTTCAATGGATTCATAATTGGTTTATAAAAAAGCTAATGATTTTTGTAAGTTGATTTTATATATGGCTACACTGTTGCATTTGTTTATCAGCTCCAAATAGAAGTTTTCAGGTTGAGTTTTTTGGACCTTACAAGTATAGTATCATATCATCTGCAAATGGAGATATTTAGTTCTTTTTTGTTTGTTTGTTTCTACTTATTTAATTTCTTTCTCTTTCCTTATTGCTGTTTCTGAGAATTTCAAGTAATATATTGTAAAGGAGTTGTGATAGTGGGCACCCATTCTTTGTTCCTGATTCAAAAGGAATTTCAGTTTTTTCCTATTCAGTATGATGTTGGCTTCGGGTTTAACATTTGTGGTCTTGAGGTAAATTCCTTCATTGCTAATTTCTTTGGTGTGCTTAACATTAATGGGTTTTGGATTTTGTCAAATGCTTTTTCTGTATCTGTTGAGATGATCATGTGATTTTTTTGGCCCTAGTTCTATTAAGGTTGTAGATAACATTTATCAATTTGAGTATGTTGATCAAGACTTGCATCCCTAAAATAAAGCCAACTTGGTCATGACGTACAGTTTTCTTGATGTGATTTTTTAATACAAACCACTAATATTTTATTAAGAAATTTTGCATCTGAGGCCGGGCGTGGTGGCGCACGCTTGTAATCCCAGTACTTTGGGA
>PVJS01006968.1:20256-57893 GCA_004027185.1 Glis glis
CAAAAAAAAAAAAAAAAAAAAAGAAATTTTGCATCTGTATTCATCAAGGATGTGGATCTGTAAATTTCTTTTCTTGAGGTATCATTATTTGGTTTTGCAAAATGAGTCTGGAAGTGTTCCATCTCTTTTTATTTCATGAAATAATTTGAGAAGCATTGGCCTTATTTCTTCTATATAGTTCTTGTAGAATTCAGATGGGAATCCTTCTGGACCTGTACTTTTTTGATGGAAGGCCCTTTATTGCTGTTTTAATTTATTTTCATGTTATTGGTCTGTTTAATTTTTTATATCTATACTATTGGTTCAGTTTGGGTGGGCTGCATGTATTCAGATATTTATTGATTTCTTCTAGGTTTTCCAGTTTGAGTATAATTTTTCAAAATAGTTTTAGTTGATTCTCTTGATTGCCATGATACCAATGGTGATATCTCCTTTTCATCTCTTATTTAGGAATTTGGGTATATTTTCTTTTTCTTTTATTGAGGCTGGGTAAATATTGATCAATGTTGTTTATATTCTCAAAGAAATTTCAGCATTTTGTTTCCTTGATCCTTTGTAATATTTTTATTCTCTATTATTTAGTTTCTGCTCTGAATGTAATTATTTCTGATTTCTGCTAAAAAGTTTAGTTAGTTTGTTCCTGATTTTCAAAGGCCTTGAGATAAATCATTAGGTTGTTTATTTTTAGTCTTTCAGATTCTTATGTGGGCACTCAACGCTATAATTTTTCTCTTAAAACTGCCTCCAAAGTATCCCAGAGCTTTTGGTAAATTGTGGATTTATTTTAATTTCATTCTAGGATTTTTTAAGTTTTGACCCTTATTTCTTCTTTGATCTAGTCCTTATTCAAAAGTACATCATTCAATCTCCATGTCCTCATGTAATTCCTCTGGATCTTCCTTTTGTTGATCTATGTTCAGTTCATTATGATCTGAAAAGATGCAAGGAATTACATAATTTTTTGAAAATGCCAGTACTTGCTTTGTGGCATAGAATATGGTCTATTTTGGAGAAGCTTCTGTAAGCAACTGAATTTAGTTTTTGTTGGATGTTCTATTTGGTTTATAGTGTTCTTTAGTTCTGAAAACTCATTACTGATTTTTGTCTGGAAGACTCTCAAATGGTGTGGTGTGTTTAAATCTCCAAGTATGATTGTATTGTGGTCGATCTGAGTCTGAATATCAAGAAATGCTTCTTTTGTGTAAGTCACTGCAACAACATTTGGGGCATGAGTATTTACTGTCATATCTTTTTGTTGGATTGTTTATTTTTTTAGTCTCTTCTAATAAATTCCTGTTGAAAGTCCACTTTTTCAGATATGAGAGTAGCTACCCCTGTTTGCTTTCAGTCTCCATTTGCAAGGAATTTTTTCTATCCTTTAACCTTTAACTTGTGAATATCTTTGCCTATGAGATGAGTTTCATGTATGCAGCATATAGTTGGGTTGTGAGAACCTGTTCTAAGTCTAAAAAATACTGGATTAAGAATTTATAGCTTTTTGTTTACTTTGGCAGAAGGAACTGAAGCCAGTGACCTTGATGCCCCTTCACTATCTATGCTATTTCTTTTTTACTACTCTTTTGCTTGCTTTGCTTAAGGATAGAAGACCACTCCAAGGAGGGAGCTGAAGACAGCAACCCATGCTGTTCTTTCAAAATGTCTAGATAACAATTTATCTTCTAAAGCATTCCTAACACAATTCTCTACTCCCAAGCAAGACACAATTAATGATTTAATGACCTAGTCTTAATTCTGTAAACCTGTAATAAAAGAAAGAGCTGAGTTTTACTCGGGGAGTTTCTCTCTCTTGCCTTCTCGCCTCTTGTCTCTTCAAGACCAGGAATAAAGTCTCAAGAGCATTTTTTCAAGTTGTCCTATGCTCTTCTGGTACAGAATCCAGCATTAGATTATGATTTTTAATCACCTTTGCCAGTCTGTGATCTTTAATTTGGAAGTTGAGACCACTGGCATTTAATAATATATTAGGTGATTTTTATTTCCTCATTTCATACATTGTTCATTTAATACATTGTTTTCTGCCATGCTCTTACTCCTAAGAAAGATTAACAAAAGCATCTGGGCAAACTGAGGATATATGACACCATGGAATCTCTTAAACCTGTTTTCCAGAAGCAATGTTCTCCCCCAGAATTATTCTCCATCACCATACTTTCATACAACTGGTTATAGCATTTTACAAATGCTGATTTGAAAAGCAGAGAAGTCTCTGGGGACTTATTTCCCTTCTGAAATATTTTCACACAAGGACATTTGAAATGGCAACTGGAAAAATTAAAATATCAATGTCTTTAATTTGTACAGTATAATGGACAATTAAGAGATACATAGAGTTGTTTAATCCTTCAAATATAGGATAATATTTACATTTTCTTCACAAGATTCTCTCACTAGTTTGGCCTCATACACTTGAGCAGAGCTAGATGGAGCTAGCTGAACACCTATTAAATATCTATGTGAATATGTGAGTATCTTGATTAATTTGCATGCCTTTGTTGAACATGACCTTTATATATATATATATATTGTGTGTGTGTGTGTAGGGACTGAACCCAGGGTAATTTTGCCTCTGAGCTACATACCCAGACGTTTTTGTTCTTTGTTTGGAAACAGGGTCTCACTAGGTTGTTGAGAGTCCTGCTCAGTTGCTGAGGCTGGTTTTGAACTTGTGATCCTCTTGTCTCAACCTCCCAAGTACTAGGAGTACAGGCATGCACCTCCATGGCTGGCTGTCAAATACATATTCCAAGTATATATAATACCATCAGATAATTATACCTTGAAATTTAATAAGCACTCACAATGTTATTCCATGGGATCATTTTGTTTCATTTTTGTTTGTTTTACCATTTTGTGCCTCAGTGACAATGCAGGTGCTCTAATAACAGGCATAAAACATGTGTGCACAAGTGAAGAATACCCACAGACTCATAGGGGAGGTTGTAGTTTAATGAAAAGAGGATAGATGGAATAATGCCTTTAGTGGAGTACTATTTGTGAATCATAAAGGTGGTTACTTAGATAATGCAGAGAAAGGTAAGACGGGAAGAGAAGCTGAGTGGAAGTGACTGAGCTGAGAACTTCATTACAAGGGTGGACTTTACTGGGGTCCTTCACTTTCAATACTTTTTTTCATTTTATTTTTAATTGACACAAAATTGCACAAATTTATGGAGTATGATGTGATGGTAAGAGACATATATACATTATGTAATGATAAAATCAGAGAAAATAGCAGCCAGTAGTAATGGAACATGCTTGTAATCCCAGTACTTGTAGGCTGAGACAAGAGGATTGCAGGTTGACTCCAGGCTCTGCAACTTAGTGAGACCCTCAACAACTTAGCGAAGACCCTGCTTCAAAAATAAATTAATTAATTAATTCATAAAGGTCTGTGGCTATAACTTGGAAGTAGAGCACTCCTGGATTCAATGCCAAGTACAAAAAAAAAAGTCAGGGAAATTAGCCTATTCATCACTTCAAAGATTCATAGATTCATAGTTTTTTCATGGTCATATACTTAAAATATTTTCTACTTATTTTGTAATATATAATACGTTATAATTGACTATAGTCATCCTAAAATACAGTAGAACAACAACGACAACAAACTTTGTAGGGTACTCAAACAACTCAGTAAAAAAGAAAATAAATAAAAAATCTAAACATTTTGATTAAAAAGTGAAAGTTTATAAATACATTCCTCAAAAGAAAACATACACATTGCCAATTATATGAAAAATATTCAACACTAATTATTAGGGGTATGTAAATAAAAACACTTTGCTATTTATTCGTTATATCTTGGACTTTCTTTCCTCTAAGAAAGTCATTTTCCTGTTCTTCTCCCCACCAGCCCTAAATTGTATATCTCTACTCATTATTTATACCTGACACTAACTGTATCGATTTCAGAGTCATTTCTTAAGCCGGGTATGGTGGCGCCCGCTTGTAATCCCAGTACTTGGAAGGTGAAGACCGGAGGATTTGGGTTCCCCGCCAGCCTCAGCTACTTAGTGAGACCCTCTGCAACTTCGTGAGACCCTGTTTCAAAATAAAGGATAAAAAATAGGGCCGGGGGTATAGCTTGGAGGTAGAACACCCCTGGGTCAATCCCCAGTATCACAAAAAAAAAGAGTTATTTCTTCTTCATACTCTAGAATCAGAAATGTTGACTATAATTAAAATATCTTGCCTTTTGACTTCATGGGGTTTTATAGTTTATTGTAAGTTATTTATAAGTTTAGTTAATATTTATAATTTCCAATACAATATATGACTCACTTGCATTACAATTATTTTACCATAAATACAAGTACACAGTAGTTTAAAAAACACATACTAAAGACTTAATAACTCTTAGAATAATTAAATCAATGCATAAAATGTACACCAAACACATGACGCTATGGTACACTAACACACAGACTGAAAATTTTACCAAAATGGAGAAGACTATATTTTTTTCCAAGAATATGAAAAGTCAGCCAGGAGGTGGTAGTGCACACCGGTAATCCCAGTACTTGGGAGACTGGGTCAGGAAGATTTCAGGTTCATGGCCAGCCTCAACAACTTAGTGAGCCTCTCACAAATTAGTGAGATCCCGTTTCAAACTAAAAAATAAAATAGGAGGTAGCTTGGAGGTAGAATGTCCCGGGTTCAATTCCCAGGACCAAAAAAAAGGTCAATTTATTTTTTGGAATATTATTATTTTTAAATTTAATTTAACTTTTATACTTTTATTGGTGCAATATAGTCTCACATTGTAATGCAGTTCATAGAGATAGTGACATATATGCACACATGAAGTACAACATATATAAGAAACTACAAACTATTGGTATGCTGCAATTTGGAAAAATATATATTACATTAAATTAAAGTATTAGAGAATATTTTGCATTATAATATATGATTTGAGGGAAACGAGGTTTCATCTGTGTGTATAAATATATATATATATACACATATATAATGTATATATAATGTATATATGTGTATATATATGTAGGATTTACCTATTTACTAAAATGAAATTTTAGTTTTCATTTTTTTTATACCCATCTTCACGTCCTTGTTCCTTAGGCTGTAAATCAGCGGGTTCAATGTTGGAATCACAAGGGTGTAAAACAGTGAGCTCATTTTATCTTGATCCAAAGAGTAGGAAGAACTTGGTCGGAAATACATGAAGAGCATCGTTCCCTGGAAAATTGAAACTGCAGTTAAGTGGGAGGCACAGGTGGAGAAAGCTTTGAGCCTCCCCTCAGCAGAGCGGATCTTTAAGACTGATGAGATGATGTAACAGTAAGAGACCAGGACTCCCGAAATGGTACTCAGCTCAATGAATCCAAAAACGGTGAATATCACTAGCTCATTGACTTGTGTATCTGAACAAGATAGTAATAGGAGAGGAGGGACATCACAGAAGAAATGATTGATCTCATTAGACCCACAGAAACATAAACGGAATGTTAATGTGGTATGTATCAAAGCATCTGTCAGTCCCACCAGGTAAACCCCAGCCAAGAGCTGGGAGCAGACCCTGCTGGACATGTCCACTGTGTAGAGCAAGGGGTTGCTGATGGCCTTGTACCTGTCGAAGGCCATCACTGCCAGCAACATGCACTCCGCATCTGTAAAGACACAGAAGATGAAGAATTGCAGAGCGCAGCCAAAAAAGGGAATTGAATTTTTCTGGGACAAGAGGTCTACCAGCATCTTGGGTCCGACAGCAGTGGAATAGCAGAGATCAGAGAAAGAGAGGTGACTCAGGAAAAAGTACATTGGTGTGTGGAGCTGGGAATCCATTCTAATTAAAATGATCATTCCAAGATTTGCAAGGAGAATAATGAGATAGAGAACCAGAAATGCAGTGAATAGAACTACTTTCATCTCAGGGTTATTGGTAATTCCCAAGAGAAAGAATTCATTTGGTGTTGAACAATTTCCATCCATTTTTCTTTGTTCTTGCTATAATCTGTTACAGAAATCATCAAGAGAGAGAGAAATTAGGGATTTGTTTTTCTGTACATGTGAAAAATGTTATTGTGAGCCCATGATTTCTTTTTGAAAATTATTTTATTTACCCTCAGTAAATAGCCAAAGAAGTGTCATTTATAATATGCAATATTATACTTTTAAATAATTAGTAACACAAGAAAATGATCTACTTAGTTTCTGAATTTATAGATAATTCCTGAGATATTTGACTTGGCCTCCATCGTCAAATCTTAGATTTGAATAAACTAAAAGCTGGATCCAGATTCAAAATTATGTGAAAGAAAATTCAATGTTAGTGTGACAATCCAGAGATAGAATAAACATATTATATGTTTGAGGAAAGGATCACATTTATTCCTTTATATAAGAAACTATTTTAGCACTGACAATGCTACTGCATATAAGCTAGTAAGTGAAAATGATTATATTTTTGATGTCTTGGATTTATAGAAAAATGAAGCATGTTTCCATTGAACTATCACGCACCATCATTGTTTTTCCAGAACTTTTATCACTTTTTTGTATAAATCAACTGATTTCAAAGGATAAATTATTTAAAAAACCAAAGGTATATGAATAAAAAGTAGGGACAAAAGAACAGAATAAATACTCTTGCTTATCTGTCTTTCAATTTGACTTTTACAGTAAAATGAAAATGGTAAGACAAATATTAAATGTTTCTGAGATACGTAGGGTGCTATTTCTCATATTTATATATGCATTTCTTTGGGGGCATCTATGTTTCTGAACCTGTTTATATTTGAAAATTGGAATGTAGATAGTAGTCTGATTTTCTTCTAGACATAAATCATATACTATATGGTCCATATGGACTTGAATTTATATATATCGATATTTGTAATGTGTCACCTCTATTATTATTTGAATTAATCTGGGATATACTTATATTTACATATACCACATCACCTGCAGAATGATTTTAGAAATAAATTGGTTACTTAGGAATCTTGATTAAAATGTGAGTAAGATCTTTTTAATCTGTATTGAAATGACAAATGTTATCAGCCAAACTTAAGCAAGTCTAACAAGAAAATATCATTGGCTACTAGACTGCAGAATTCATTTAACTGAGTAAGCACAGATAAAATATTCATTTACACATTCCTCAATACTTGATTCCTTATTTTTCCAAAGAAAGTAAAGTTTATTTACTTTTTATTATTTAATTATAACCATTCAGAGACCTACCTGATATGAGAAATTCTTCCTTTCCTATCTGTGATACCTGAATGATATGTGGATCACATTTTATTTTCACCTAGTGACTGTTGGGACTTAAATCTCCTAAGCTTCTGCCTTCACTCTTTTGTGATATTCACACATAATTAATTGGATTCCTGGTTCAATATTTTCCCCTGAGAATATTGCAACAACTTTGGCAAAGCCTGAAGTTGTAATTCTTTACCCTTGTCAACAAATTAATCGATGTCAGCAACTAGAATTTATTTAACATTATGCTCCATGGCTCTCGGGGCTGTATACTCTTTTGTAGTGAAACTAGACATTTAATGAAATTGAAATTCATACTCTACTTGATAATCCCCATGTTCTATCCATTGCTCATCCTGTTTCTTCCATTTCTGAATAGTGTTTTTACCACAATTTATACATCTGGTCATTCTATATGCTGCTTTTTCATTAATCATGTCCGATTCCTCTTCCCCAACTCCATACCAACTACCCTCATTTCAGTTATTTTATGCCTATAGTCTACAGTATGTTTGGTTTTATCTAGCATCATATCTCTGTAGCACATAAAGTTTTTGTAGGCAGTTGCAGTATATTCATTATCACTGTTGTAGGGTATCACTTTATACAAATATTTCATTTATTTATATACTCAATTATTGATAGAAGTTGAGTTGTTTCCTCTTTTACTATTATCAAAAATTGTTCAGTATTCTTATTTATGTTTTGGGGGTAGATTTAAATTTGTCTTCTGTAAAGAACTAGGAGATAAAAATGTGTCTATGTGTATATATACAGTGTATATGTGTGTGTATTAGTGTATATTAAATATCCTTATACAGTTTTCCACAGCGGTATGCCAATTCACATTCCCACTATCACTATCCCTGTGTGACTCCTCTTGTTATTTTGCATCTTCACCAATACTAAATTCTGTCATTTTGAATTAATACTAGATAATATATGCTATTTCCCTGATGACTCATAAGACTGGATATCTACTTTTTTTTTTTTTTTGCGGTACTGGGGATTGAACCCAGGAGCGTTCTACCTCCAAGCTTTACCCCTGGCCCTGTTTTATTCTTTATTTTGAAACAGGGTCTCACTAAGTTGCAGAGGGCCTCACTAAGTAGCTGAGGCTAGCCACAAACCCAGATCCTCTGGTCTCTGCCTCCCAAATAGTGGGATTAGGATATCTACTTTAATGAAGGGTCTTTTTAAAGTCAAAAGACAGAACAGAAGACCAGTTAATGGTTCAGGCTTAATGGTACCAGGGCTCCTGCAGGTCATATTGTCCAGCTGTCACCTTTGTGATTGTCATTGTAGGTCAAATGGACATAGCAATGCAACATGTACCTTTTGTGTGAATATGCTTTTATCCATTCTGTTAATTTTTAATCTCCCTAAAGATAGAAACATATGCATTGACACTTATATCAATAAAGATAAAAAATGTGGCCACTGGACTACAGAATAAAGATTATCAAGTTCAGGCCACTCCTTTGACAAAGTTGGAACTGAGCTCAAAATCTCAATTACCATAAATTGACTGTTGAAATTCAGACTCAATTTTATTGTCATTAGGTTGCTAACTCAGAACATTTTTCAAGAGGGGATTTCCAGAGAGTTTATATTCACTGCCTCTTAAGAAGGAACCACACACCTATTAAATTAATAAGCATTATTATTTCCTTATTTTCACAAATTTTGCTAACAAGCTTTCCAGAAATATGGAACTTGTATTTGGCATTGTATTTGGGTGTGGTACCACATGCCTGTAATCCTAGTACTTTGGAACCTGAAACAGGAGGATCACAGGTTTGAGGCCAGCCTGGGAAACTTAGGAACATACTGTCTCAAAATAAAAATAATAAAGCTGGGTCTTGTGGCATATGTCTGTAATCTCAGTACTTAGGAGGCTGAGACAGGATGATTGCAGGTTCAAGACCAGCCTCAGTAACTTAGTGAGATGCCCAACAACCTAGTGAGACTCTGTTTCAAATAAAAATTAAAAAATAAAACAGCTGAAGGTGCAACATGAAGGTAGAATGTTTCTGGGTTCAATCTCCAGTACCACAATAAATAAATACATAAATAAGTAAATAAAGTAAAATAATAATAAAAAGGGCTGGAGGTATAGCTCAATGGTAGAGTCCCGGGTTCAATCCCTTACTTGGGCAATAATATCTACTGACACTTGTTTGTGGGTGTGTTATGAAAAGATTATGGATTGGGGCAATAGAAAATGAAGGGAATGGGTTAAAATTGAATTACATATAGCAGGATAGATTAGGGCATTTTTATATGGGCTTTCACTGATTTTATATAAAAAATAAAGATAGAAAATTCTTGTGCATCATTTGCATAAGCCCCTTGTTGAATCACGAATTTCTCAAACAATGATTACAGTAAGTGATTGTGGATTCTCTACATTTACAAATTTAGGCAAAGGAATTACACAAATTTTTACAATCTAGTTTTATTCTATTTTGGACAAATTGTTGTTAACTTTACCTCAGGTACTTAACAGTACATTCTCTTCAGTCATTAGACTTAGATATGCTTATGAGATCTAATATGCAAATCAAAACTGAGTGTTACATTAATACTCATACATACTCATGTGGAAGAGCAATGCCCTAGAAAGATGTCTTTATACATTTGAGAATTACACCCTAATTTTCTTGGGCTTTAACCTCATTGAAACACATTACTTCTGGAGTGCTGTACTATAAAAATTTTGTTCATGGGTAAAATTTCCAAAATAATATAGTTTAATAGCAGAGATACTATGATTAAAAGCACCCTGCACTTTTGTTTTCTATCTCTATACTTCCCACAATGGGGTCTCAGAATTAAAGGAAGAATGCAATTCTATGAAGCAGAGGATGATTTTACCACCTGGGATACACAGTCAGTCTAAAATGTTCACATGTAAAGACATTTTTCAATGCCAGCTAGATAGCCTTAGAAGTTGAATGACTTTTTTTTTGTATGTGGAATTGTTAACAGATATTTAAGTGTCCTTGACATTTTTTATAGTTTTTGTGCTAGTCAGCTTTTCGTTGCTGAGACAAAATACCTGAGACAATCAACTTAAAGGAGGAAAGACTTATTTTGGATCGTGTTTTCAGCAGTATCAGACTATAGTCCTTTGGCCCCATTGCTTTGGCTCTTTGGCAAGGCAGAACATCATGGCAGAGAGCATGTGGTACAGCAGAGCTACTCACTTCATGTTGGCCAAGAAACAGAGAGAGGAAGACAAGACGAGAGAGAGGAAGAGTCCAGGGACAAGATATATACTTCCAGAGAATGTCCCGAGTGACTCACTTCCTCTAACCAGGTCCACCACCTACAGTTTCTATCACCTCCCAATAGTCCATTAATTTACAAACCCATCAGGATTGACTCATTGATGAGATCAGCCCATCATGATCTAATCACTTCCCCAAAGCCCTATCTCTGAACATCGGTGCACTGAACAAGCCTTCAATACATGAGTCTTTAGGGGTTATTTCTGTTCCAATATACATCTTCCAAATGCATGTTCATGCCCATGTGTACTAACGAAGCCACTTCCCTTGCTTTGATGATCAAAAAACGAATATAGAGCTGAGGGAAGTTATTAAATATCTTAGAAGTACTTAGATAAGTGCTATTTTGTTAAATTATTTTCCAAACAATTATTTTGCTTTTATTTAATATCCCGTTAACTTTAGCTTCTAAAATTTATGAACGTACTTGTAGGATACAAAAAAATATATTCAACACACATACTGGGCACTCTCATTACTTATTAATTTTCAATAAATTTAATAGATAGTTTTTGTTTCTTTCTTTACGTATTTGCTCAAATGGTAGGCTGGAGTAGAATAAGAGATAAAAGCACAACCCCTAATATCATAGTGCTCATAACACTGCATTGAATGAAGTGATTCAGGAATCAGAGTTACAGATTCAGCAGTTTTCTGAGGCATACTGTGGTGTGTTTTGGAGGATTGGAGGTTGCTGGAGGTAGCACAATGCCCTGGAGGAAGTGACTTAAGTTGAGAACTGCAGCACTGGAATTTTCCATGAGGCCACTCCCTTGCTCTCTATAATCTAACCATATTTTCCTTCTTGAAATTCCAAATAACATGATCCTGGCACTGCAGGACCTGTCAAACTCCTGATCATCTCCCTGGAATGCTTTCTCTGCTCACATGCATCTCCCAGCTAAATCAACTTATCTTTTTGTGGTCTTTTCCATATTTCTTCAAGAAGCTGACGACTCAGTGCTTGAGCCATCAGAATGTCAGAGCAGAGAAAAATGAAAAAGGCAAATATCCTGGATTTAGGAGGGAACCGCACCAAAAGATGCTTTGTGCATTTATGAATGTATCACTTTGAATCCCACTTATGATGTATAATTATATTGCACCAATAAAATTCTAAAACTATCAATGGCATACATAGATGTGTCTTCTTTACTCCTCAAGAAATTAATATTCATATATTTGTAGCCTTATTACCTCAGAATCAACAGCCATTTTAAATAATTCATTAAAAATGATAGAGTGTATGTGTGTGTGTGCATGCATGTTTATATGTGTGCATGGCACACACCATAACCTCAACTATTTTTGCTTTTTTCAAAACTCAGTAAGAATTTAAAAATGTTATGTTATCCAGCATTTTATTTTATTTTTCATCCTCCCCATTTTTTTGCCCCAGGCATGATGCCAGTTCTTTGATTAAGAGGAATGGAATGCTCAGGCCTCTATCAAAAAATAGTTGCATTCTACATATTGGATATATTTATTTAAGAAATAGGGAAAATTATGTACTGACTTGAGAAGTGGGCTGTGAAAAATGAAGAGGAGAATATAACCAGGGCCAAACAAAGGGAAGAAGAAAAAAGCTTTTTGGAAGGAATGATGGAGGAGTTGGTGGCTGACAATTCCAGGACACACATGTAATTGTCACCAGTCTTTTACTAACTCTCTATATCTTAATCTAGTTGGATTTCTTTGGTTTCCAAACCTCATAGTCCTGTGTCCCCAATTTTCTCAACTTGGCAAACCCTCTACTAGAAGCCCTTCTTCTCCCCAATGTGCCTCCTTTTAGATCTGACTCTCAGTCTCTCCATCCATGAAAAACTATCTTCTAAACACAGGAAATAGATATGTTTCTGTCAATTATATCGTACCATCTTTGTATCTCAGCATGTTTTGAGGCTTTTTGTGAATTATTTGAGTGCTCAGTTAAGTCATGTCTGTTTCTTCCAGTAGAATTTGTTTTACTACTAAACTACCAAGTTTGCAATGGAATTAGTGAAAACATTCACTAAATTTTAATGTAATCGAAATTTCATAAAAGAATGAAAAGAAACTTTATCAGAAGTGAAAGAGTCAGGAAAATTTTCCACACAAATGGAGTATCACTTGTTAATTCAAGACAAATAAGGAAACAATACATTTGGGGATCTGTAACAGTTTCTCAGAATTACATATTAATACAAATACATGCATAATTAAATGAAACTACATGAAACAACTTGGTTTCTTGTGTGTCAAGCAATATAATTTTATAAAAAACAACAACCATTGCAAATATGTTGTATGTATAGTACAATGGTTTAAAACCACCTTTTATTTTTCAGTTTTTCCAGGGCCTCTTTCACATCCTTGTTCCTTAGGGTGTAAATCAACGGGTTCAGCATGGGAATCACAAGGGTGTAAAACAGTGAGCTCATTTTGTCTTGATCTAGAGAGTAAGAAGAACTTGGTCTGAAATACATGAAGAGCATCGTTCCCTGGAAAATCGCAACGGCAGTTAAGTGGGAGGCGCAGGTGGAGAAAGCTTTGAGCCTCCCCTCTGCAGAGCGAATCTTTAAGACTGATGAGACGATATAACAGTAAGAGACCAGGACTCCTGAAATGGTACTCAGCTCAATGAATCCGAAAACGGTGAATAATGCTAGCTCATTGATTTGTATGTCAGAACAGGAAAGGAGGAAAAGTGGAGGTAAATCACAGAAGAAATGATTAATCTCATTAGACCCACAGAAACATAAGCGAAATGTTAATGTGGTATGTATCAAAGTATCTGCCAGTCCCACCAGGTAAACCCCAGCCATGAGCAGGGAGCAGACCCTGCTGGACATGTCCACTGCGTAGAGCAAGGGGTTGCTGATGGCCTTGTACCTGTCGAAGGCCATCACCGCCAGCAGTAGACACTCAGAATCTGCAAAGGTACAGAAGATCAAGAACTGCACAGCACAGCCAAGGAAAGGAATTGATTTTTTCTTGGCCAAGAGGTCCACCAGCATCTTGGGTCCTATTGCTGTGGAATAGCAGAGGTCACAGAAGGAAAGGTGGCTGAGGAAAAAGTACATGGGTGTGTGAAGCTGGGAATCCACTCTAATCAAAATGATCATTCCAAGGTTTGCCAGAAGATTAATGAGGTAAACAAGTAGAAACATGGGGAAAAGGGTCATTTCCATGTCAGCATTACTAGTAATTCCTAAGAAAATGAATTCATTCAAGGATGAGCAATTTTCCTTGTCCATATTTCTTTCTTATTGTCTAAACTTTAAAAAAGATTAAAAGATGCATATTAATTATACATGTTTAATTTTTCTTTGCATTCAGAATATATATATATATATATATATATATATTTATATGTATATGGCAGAATCCAAATTCTTTTTGTAATTTTCATTTTTATCCTCAGAAAAAATGCCCAGTCATGGGTTACTCTTCAGAAATGTATTGCATATTTTTTACAGTAATAAAAAGAAAATTTGATTGAAATCAAATGTCATTATGAGTGATGTGACTTTCTATATTTTTTAAATTTCTGATTTCTATCTTTTCTAAATTTAGAAAATATATTTTGATATACTGAAATCTCAGTAAATAACCAAAATATTGTGGATTAATTGCCAACTTTAGAGATATTAGTTTGTGATATATAGGATTAAGCATTTGCTATTTTGAAATCATTCATCTAGACAGAAAAAAAGCAATTATGACGATTTTAGAAATTCATGATTTGTTTTAAAGAAAATTTTATTTTGGTAGTTTCCATACAAATGAGCATATCACTTACCAATAATGATGAAAATTATTATTCTACTGTTCTTGTTGTATGTGGTATTTAGTATTTAATGAGACAGGAATTAAGTATTATTGACTTTTTTATAGAAATATATTACGATTTTGCCACAGTGTTCAACTCCTTTTTGTGTCATAGTCTGGAGACAAAGACGTCTCCTGAACATTGAAAGAGAAATGCTAAAACAGAAGTGGATACATCTTAAATCAACATAAATATTTGCATTATATCAGATTTTAAATGGACACTTATACGTAAAAATTAAAACAGGATGAGTGAAAATATTTCAGAAATATATAGCCTCTTCTTTTTAAAGTGTATTCACATCTATGAATATGTAATTTTCCATGTGTGTATGATTCTTAGTTGAAATAGAAAAAGTGGAAATTGGAGTAAGAAAATATGTAAGTTTTGCTTGTTTGCTTTTTTGGCCTAAGTAACTACTGTATGTTAGTCACATGGAACTAAATTTTAACATATTTTTATTTGTATCTTGGTGCTTCTATTATCTATTAATTAAACAATGACACAGCCAAAAGAAACCCTTCAATTAATGTATATCCCGACACAATGGTAAAATGAGTAAAGGCTTACTTATAAACCCAGATAAAAATGAAGTAGGTAAAATAATATTTTGGGAATATTAAGTTCAGTCAGCATTTCCCAGTTCTGGGAAAAAAATATAATTCTGATCATTGGATTTCACAATTTATTGAGCTAAGTAAACTGGTATAAAATGATTAATTTACAAAACTCCTAATTTTCAAAAGAGTTTTTTTTAGTCTAATACCTTTTTTTGTAAATTTGGAAACTAGGGAACTTACCTGAAATGTACCGTTCTTTGATAACCAAACACTGAGCAGATAGCACAGTGTTATACCAGGTAGCATTTGGGACTTAACTCTCTGAAACTACTTCCCTGAGGCTTTGATGTTATTCAAACACATAATTAATTGCATTTCTGGTTCTGTATATTCCCCTGTGAATACAGGAACATCTTTGGCAAATATTGAGCTTAGACCTTGATTATAGTCGCCAAATGATCTATGTCAAAATGAAAATTGTAAATTAATTGTGTGCTATAAAAGATATAGAATATATCCATATCCTGCACTATAAAATGTGATCTATGTTGTCCTTGTCCAGCTGAAGCAGAGTCTACTATAACTCAAAGGGTCCCTTCTTTAATCATTTCTAACTCCTTCACCATCTAAAGGGAATCTTATTACCTTTCATTTATGTTTTTATTTAGAAATAATTCATATGTTATAAAATTCACATTTTAAATAAGCACTGCTTTTGGCCGTGCACTGTATTGCTTCTGTTAGTTACTGGAAGACATGTGACAATGATGCCCACTCTTCACGTGTGCTTTCTCTATGTATTGATACACCACGGCATGTGAACTGATTTCCCTAGTAGGACATGAGGAGGACGCTATGACACATAAGTAGCTAATTCTGTTTTTGAGATGTCAGAGAATGATACCCCACATTTTCAGCAAAACACTCATGAATAAACAATATGAAGTAAATATATAAATATATTGTTATACTTAACCTCTATTGTTCAAGCTGAAATGTTGAGAGTTTCATACTTTGGAGTAGATTGTAAGTAGATGGTTATCAATATGTTGTTAAATATATTTTAGCAATCTTATTTAATATTCTATTATTGCTTTCCTACGATAACTAACTTTTCATATCTAATTATAGAAAATGCATTTGAATTGATTTGAGATATTTTGTATATTGATTAAGTGCTTAAAATGCCCTAGAAACTGTTCTGAGCACTAAATAGTATTAACTGATTGAAACATCCAACAATCAATGGTTTAGGTACTTTATTTCCTCAATTTTCATATAATTTCCCCGAAGAACAGAATTATTAAGTAACTACTTAACAGTAACATTTGTTAATCACATATGTAGGTGACATATAAGTCAAGAAAATCGAGCTTCCTTTCTCATTTAGTAATCAACCTGGTAAATGAAATATTCTATACATACACAAACAAATATCCATATACACTTCACACATAAATACATTTTTATGAAATTTTCTATATCCATTAGGTCAACATGATACAACCCATTTTAGTATAAAGCCCAAGCTAATAGTCATTGAAGAGTTGTCTACTACATAACAGGAACTTTAAAACTTTTAAATGTTTACTTGTATCTTGGGATTGTGAAATGAATTTGGGTAAATGTGATACAAACATTTGAAAAAAACAATCTGTATTGTGAGTATCTGTGTGTTTTCAGGTAAAGGTGTTGCAACTTGCCAATTAGAGTTTGTCATTTGGGGAATTAGAAGAATCTTGGAACGTCACTTCACATGAAGAAACTACCTTTGATCTCAGAGCTTCCTTAGCTGCATATTTTACATCTTTATTTCTCAAACTATAAATTAGAGGATTTAGCACTGGGATGATGATGTTCTATAACACTGATATTACTCTATCAGTTTTGGGAGAGTAGAAAGAGCTGGGCCGGAAGTAAATTAAGAGCAGAGTCCCTTGAGAGATGACCACAGAAGTCAGGCGAAAGGCACAGGTAGAGAAGGTTTTCTTCCTCCCACCAGCAGAGTGGATCTTCAAGACTGAGTGAAGAATCAAAAATTAGGAGATGATGATGATGATGAAACAGATAATCTCCACTGAGCTGCCATAAGTGGAGAGCAGTCACTCGTTAACCTATGTGTCTGTGCAGGACAGTTTAAGCTGGGGAGGGAGGTCACAGAAGAAATGACTATAACATTTTTGTCACAGTATTTCAGAATAAAGGCGAAGGATGTGTGAACCAGGGAGCTCATGTTTCCTCCAATGTATGATAAAACAATCAAGCGTACACAGATGCCCCGGGACATCACAACAGTGTACAATAAAGGGTTACAGATGGCAACATAGCAGTCATATGCCATGGCGGCCAAGATAAAAGATTCAGTATCTACAAAAGGGCAGAAGAAGTAAAACTTCAGGGCACAGTGAGAATAGGAAATGAATTTGTTCTCCGAAAGGAAATTGATCAGCATTTTGGGAACAATGATTGTGGAATTCCAAATTTCTACAGTCAGTGGCTGACAAAAAAGAGGGAGAAGGAAAAAGAGGAAGAAGCAGAAGGAAAAAGGAGAAAGACAAGGAGGAGGAGGAGAAAGAAAATTGAGCTGTGGATTGATCCTGAGTTACAGCATCAATATAACAGTTCCCATTAAAATCATATTACACAATGCCAGAAATATAAGAAACGGGGAAATAAGGATGAGATTGAAAACCTAATAGAATAAATTCAGTGACCAAGCTGTTGTTTGAGTTTGTAATTCACATCTTCTATGTGGTTTTCCTTTTATGAGTGAAGGGTCTATGTTTTATCCCATATATGGAAGATGAAGAAAAATTGGTGCCAAAAGGGATTTCAGATAAATGAGGAGATACCAGTGGAATAGTGGAAAGGGATTTGGGGAGATAGATGGTGAGGGGGAAAAGGAGACTTGATGAAAGAAAGTTCAAATGATGCTAAATACAAATGTAAAGTTATTAATACCCATCTCAATAATATGTATGGGGAGGAAGAGAGAGCAGGGTGGATCCAGAGGGGGATGCACTAGGTACAGCATTCATGTATGTTTCTATCACACTGAGCCTCATTATAATGTGTAGTTGCAATGTACAAATAAAAGTATATTAAAAATGGCTTAATGCCAATATAAACCCAAGGATCTCAGTCTCTAAGGAGCTGATGGTGTGGATCCATTCAAAGGTAAGCAGGCTTGAGACCCAGGACAAGCTCATGTCTCAGTTCAAATCCAAAAGCAAAAGAAGCACTGATGCTCTAGTTTGAAGATTGTCAAGCAAGCTGAGATTCAGGGAGGTTCAGAGCCTTTGTACTATGTAGCCCTTCAACTGAATGGACAAGGATCTCCCACATAGGGAGAGCAGGGCAGTGTGCTGTACTTAGTATAGCAACTTAAATGCTAATTGAATCCAAAAAGATCCTCACAGAAACATTCACAGTAATTCTTGACCAAACACATGGGTAGTCTCTGGCCAAGTCAATTTGACACATAAAAATAATCATCACTGTCAGCAATTAGGTGCAGAGTCATTTTTATTCTTTTTTCTTTCATCTTTCTCTGTTTAACACAACCTCTATTTCTATTTCTTTCTATTTTAAGGGCACATATGACTAGATTGGCCCTTCTTGAATAATTCCCCACTAAGATTTAAAGCCCTTATCACCTTTTCAAAGTCCCATTGTCATGGAATACAGCAATTTCAAAGGTTCCACTGATTAGAATGTGAACATCTATGGGGACCCTTGTCCTATCTATCATGAAACACTAATGAAATATAGCAGCTGATATGTATGATCATCATTTGATTGGACATCAGTAATTTGTCAGAGGACAAATTATTTACTGATGTACCACTTGACATTAAATTTCATGGTATTGTTGGTTAAGTCACTTGGTGATGAGGAATGGGGATTGAGTTGGTATTGATTGATAATAAGAGTAGTATTAATTGCTAATAAGAAAGTTTTACTTAGGCAAAACAATAAAATACTTTTTCTCTATGTCTGGCTGACAGCCAAAGCTACAGCGATGGCTGACACCTTGCCCACTAAAATCAGCCTGCTAACTGATTGGCCTGTTTTCATAGCAACTAAGATAAGATGCAGAACACTGAATGCAAAAATTATAGACACCTGAACTTAGAAGAAAAGAATTACACAGACCCCCACAAAAGATGAAAAAGCAGGCTACATTGAACCAATATTGATTATTAATAACACAAAAATAGTTAAAGCCTTAAATTGATTATTAATAACACAAAAATAGTTAAAGCCTTAAAGCCTTTATACTTTAAAAATTCCTGTGTCTTTCTTTTGCTTATTACAAAACAAGCTTTCTACATAAGAAAGTAACTGCTAGCAGACAGAGATAAAGGATGCTGAGACTTACCCAAGGACCTAGATGGTCAGTAAAGGCTTTAAACTTCAAGAATAAGAATAAACAAAGAACAAAGTGGACTTTAAACTTCTACCATGCAGCCCTCTGACCTTGTTAACTAAGTGACACATTTTGATTGCGATGTCAGGCCTGTCTGCCCTTGTGAGGATGAATGAAGAAGGGTATAAAAATGTGGGCAAACACCTGCTTTTTCTGACATGGTGCTTTCCTTGCTCTGTTTCCCCTTTATGCATATAATAATACCATGCTTAAGCTTGCAGCAGTTCTGGTTTTAATTTCTATACTAGCTGAGAACAAGGACCTACAATGACATCATCCCAAACTGTAATAGATTTGGCACCCAACATGGGTAAACAGTGACACCCAACAGTGCCTTAACACCACTGCACCTTGGAAGGTTAGTAACCCTACCCAGAACAGGATCAGATCTTGGCAGATGATTGGATTTGCTGTGCCATCGGGCTCTCCATGACTGGAGACCCCCGATCACCACCTAGCTATGGTCCACTCCCCAGGGGAGCGGAAATCCCCTATAAATAGTGTAGGACAGACAATAAGGTACTCCAGACCCTCACAAAGCTTACTAATCAGGCTTAATGGTGGCTGATCAGCGACTCAGGAACCTCATGCCTCTCAGGGTAACAGTTCATGGTGCCTATGCCTACATAAGCTGGGCTAGATTGGTGTCACAATCTGTACTGGGGTTCTTAGGAAACCTATTATTGTCCATAAGCCATTCACACTAGCTGAGTTAAAGGAAATTAAAAAAAAAGATCTTGGGAGCTATACCACCAAACCTGACCAGTACGTGAAGGCATTTAAGTTACTTAACTCTTTGTCTGATCTCATATGGAGAGATGTTAAACTGATTCTAGATCAGACCCTGACTTTATTAGAAAGAGAATGAGTATACAAAGAGGCTAGAGAACTGGGATGATAACTATTATGCTTCCCAAGTGTCCTCCAGGAATGAGGAACATCAAGTTCCAACAGGAATAGAGGCAATACCATTGATTCATTCTAAGTGGGACCCTGAATACCTAAGACATGCATAGGAAAGAATCCACTCTTTATATTGCATACAGGAAGGACTAACATGAGCTAAAGTCAAACCTCTCAATTATGGCCAATTAGCAGTCATACATCAAGATTCAAATGAGTCCCCCAATGGCCTTCTTGGAAAGAGTAAAGGAGGCCATGATAAAATTCACTAATAAGAATCCAGAATTGGTAGAGGGGGAGTCAATCCTCACAGACAAATTTTTAACCCAATCTGCACCTGATGTAAGGAGGAAACTTCAAAAATTGGCATCATATCCAGGAAAATTCACTTTAGACCAATTAGTGCAGGCTGCTAATTCTATTATAATAGAGACTTGGAAAGGGAAAGACAAAAGGAAAAATGCCATGGGAAAATTCTGGCTGCCATGTGTTTAAATGCCTATTCCACGGAAACCCAGGTACAGGTGCATGCCAATCCCTTGGGAAACCAGTCCCAATCTGCTTCAGGTGTGGTAAGCTGGGGCATTTCAAATGTGATTAACCCTAACACGCAGGCCATAAATGCCCTCAAAAGCCCTGTCCACAATGTAAAGAGGACCATTGGAAGTCCAAGTGCCCCAGATCTGGAGGGATCTGTGGCCCTCGACCCCAAGCCCCCAATGATGGGCCCCATGGCTACCTCTCCAGGGTCCCACTACCTGGGTTAAATCTGAGAAGCCTTGGGCAACCCTAAAGGTGGGGTCACAGGTGGTCTTATTCCTAGTGGACACAGGTTCCAGATTCTCTGCTTTGCCTTTTTCCCCTGGTCCATGACCTCTTATAAAGTGACAGTTCGGGACATACTGTGCCAGTCCTTAGAATACCTTTTTACTCAAGAACTGGCCTGCTCCTTGGGTGACTTTCACTTCTCCCATTCCTTCTTAGTTATACTAGAGACCCTATCCCTACTGTTGGGGAGAGCTATAATGTCAAAGACCAACATGAGACTAATTCTCCCCTCAGCGCCACCTGGGTGCTTCCCACTAATAGAGGTAGATATTAATCCAACAATATGAATAGATGGAAAAACTGCAGGATGGGCACTTTCCACCAAACCTGTCCTCATTAAGGTAAAAGATTCATCCACCTTTCCTCCACAAAAACAATACCCCCTTACACCAGAGGTGAAGCAGGGACTGTTGCCCATTGTAAATTGATTGTTAAGCTTAGTTTTGTTAATAGAATGTGTCAGCCCTTATAACTGGCATAAGAAAGGGAAAAGATGAATGGCATTTAGTATAGGACCTCAGGTTAATTAATGAGGCAGTGGTCCCACTCCACCTGGTGATTCATAACCCTTATAGTCTATTGATTTAGATTCCCAGTGGAACCCAATGCTACTCCATTCTGGATTTAAAAGATGTCTTTTTCTGCATTCCCATCCACCAAGATAGTCAGCTTCTTCTTGCCTTTGAGAACCCCAATGGAGGTGGCTGCTAGTTTACCTGGAAGGTGCAGCCCCAGGGGTTCCAGAATAGCCCACACGTATTTGGGCAGGCCTTGGCTAATGACTTGGAGGACTGGAATTACCCCAAGCTACACTCCTTCAATATATAGATGATCTCCTGCTGGCTAGTTTCTCCCAGGAGACTGAAGAAGTGACAAAATCTCTCCTTAACTTTTTGGCTCAAGGAGGCTATAAAGTTTCAAAGGAAAAGGCTCAACTTTGTGAGACTCAGGTTATTTACTTGGGAATCATACTGAGAGGGGACTTTCACTCTTTAGGACCAGAAAGAATGAAGCCTATATTTGGTTTTCTCTCCCTAGCACCCCATGACAGCTTCGGGGATTTTTAGGGGTTACTGGATATTGTGGCATATGGATTCCAGACTATGCTGAGATAGTACAGCCCTTGAGCAAACTCCTTAAAGAATGCTTGGAATGTCACAAACTCCTGGAATGCCCCCTGAAGTAGAACAGGCATTTAAAAGATTAAAGCAGGCTCTGTGTGAGGCACCAGCTCTCAGATTGCCTACACAAGATAAGTTTAATTTATACATATCTGAAAATAGGGGGTAGAACTGGGAGTGCTGACACAGGATAAGGGAGGAACACCTTCAGCCAGTCACATATCTCAGTAATGAAATTGATCCCATAGCCCACGGCTGGCTGGCTGGCCGGCTGGCCTGAGAGTTATAGCCTCAGTGAGTATCTTAATCACTTTAGGGAGACACCTAATGTTGCAAACTCCTCATGACCCCCGGACCTATTAAGAGTCCAAAGGACATTTATGGTTCTCAGACAGCCAAATCCTTAAATATCAGGCTATTTTTATGGAAGGGTCAGATATATCCTGGAAGAAATGCACAACCTTCAACACACCCACTTTCCTGTCCAGAGACACAGAAAGCCCCATCCATTCATGTGAAGAAATGTTAACACAACTCTGGGATCCTTGACCAGATCTGACAGATCAGCCTTTCCCTAACCCTGATGATGAATTATTCACTGATGGCAGCTCCTTTGTAAAAGAGGGAATATGATATGCTGGTCATACTGTTGCCATCCTGTTTGAGGTGAGAGAAGCAGAACCTTTGCCACCCTCTACTAGTATCCAATTGGCTGAGGTAATAGCACTGACTAAGGCCTAATAAGGGCTAATATTACAAAGATTCTAAATATGTCTTCCTGGTTATTCATGCGCATGTAGCCATATGGAAGGAAAAGGGACTTCTTATCTCATCCAACTCCCTTATTAGACACAAATCCCAAATTATGGACTAATGAACAGCTGTCCTATGACCAAAGCAAGTGGCCATAATGCATTGCAGGGGGCATCAAAAAGATATACAGATCTTTTCACTCAGGGCAATAACCTGAGTGGCTGCCACTCACACAGACTTACCATCTATCCGTCCAATCTTGTGGGAAGGGTCATTAATGCCAGATATGAGGCCTGTGTATTCCTTGGGAGAAAGTGCCAAGTCAAAGCAACAAGGGTGCAATATAGACCATTGAGGTTGATGGGTTTCATCTGATAAAAAGATATGGCTATCTCAAAACTTACAATGGAAAATACTTAAGGCCCTCCAATAGATGTACCACCTAGGGAGATAAAATTCCTTAAAATCAGCCGCAAGGCTCTCCACAGGAGAGTGGTTACAGGATACAATGGGCCACATTGTTCAGGGATGTGAAATCTGCCTCAGAATCAACCCTAAAAATAGCCTATTAAGTCCACCAGGCAAACAATATAGGGGTACATACCCAGGGGAAGATTGGCAACTTGAATTCACTCATATGCCAGGAAGAAAGAGACACAGAGTGATGTATGTGTTAATAGATACCTTCACAGGGTGGGTAGAGACTTTTGCTTGCAAATTGGAAAAAGCACAGGATGTAAAATAATTCTACTTCAAGAAATTATTCCCCACTTTGGAGTTCCCCACTCATTACAAAGTGACAGTGGGCCGGCCTTCAAATCAGAGGTCACTGAAGCTGTCACCCAGGCCTTGGGTATTGACTTTAATCTGCACTGTGCCTGCCATCCCCAGTCCTCTGGAAAAGTGGAAAGAGCCAGCAGAATATTAAAAAGACTTCTCAAATTATCTCAGGAAGTACAAGCCCCCTGGTGGCATTCCCTATGGCTCTGATGAGAATTTGCAATATGCCTAGTCAAATAAGTCTGAGCCCTTTTGAAAAATTATATGGGAGGCCCTTCCTATTTCAAGACATAATCTTAGGCTCAGAATCACAAATATTAACAGACTATGTCACCCAATTGGCTGCCTATCAGCAAGCTTTAAGCAAACTTCAAAAAGTACCAGCAGAAAAGGGAGAGCCTTTGTTTTGTCCTGGAGATCTGGTACTGATAAAATCCAAAGACAAAAAGGGATACCTTTGGATGGTCCCATATCCCATTATTCTCTCTACCCCTATTACTGTTAAGGTACCTGGCATCAATTCCTGGATACATCATACAAGAATCAAGCAGTGGACAGCTCAAGATTCATCAATAACTCCAGCATCAATTTCTGAAGCACCTGAAGCTACTCCAGAATATTCCTGCAAACCACCAGAGGGCCTCAAATTCCTATTCACAAAACACCTCCTGATAAGTAGACATATAAATTATCGATAGAGATACTCTTTGATTTCCTTTCTTAGATATTAGTTTTCATTGGGTTGTGTGTCCTCTATCCAAGAGTTTCAACCATTTTATTAGCAATTATAGTCTTAAAACTAAAAATAGTTCTTTCCAACAAAACTAAAAAATAGTATGTCCCTTTCTCCAGAATAATTCCATAGGTTTCTCTTAGACTTTGCTCAGGGCCTTACCTGGTTTCCCTATAGTCCCTTGAACACACCTGAACAAATCCTAGATACACTCCATGACTTGTGGCTCCAAGATGTCCTCCAAGATTATACCACCACCCATTTTGCTTCTTTTCATTCTGCCTTGTTTTCCTTATCCTTTGGGATTCACTCCCTGTCCATACTACCCATACCAGCTAACACAATAAGTAATGAGTCAATTAAAGTTGGGCTTTTTCTTGTTACTTGTATTCTCAGTACTTAAAGGATGCTACCTAACAGCTTCCAGCTATAGTCATGACACCATGGCTGAAGGTGATTCTCTGTATTATACTGTTATACTGTTGGACCAACTGCAGATTTCCTGTGGGACCTATCATATGGAAAAAAGATTCTGTAATAATATTTTTGATAAAATGTATCAAACTAAATTTAAAAACTTGGCAGAGCAATAAAAACGTTCTAATGCCAATTTTTCATTATACTGCTACAGGCCACTTTACTAGACACTGGTACCTATAAATGCATTGAAATGCAAAAACGAAATCCAGATGATATAACATACAGAGTCTACATCAATTTTTGTACAGATCACTCCAAAACCTATGTTGGGTCTCTGTAGTACTAATTTCTCGACTCACATGGCAAACGATGTACTAAACACATCTTGCCTCTGTATACTGAAGCCCAAGTCAGCTAAACAGGTCCTAACCTCACATTTAATTGGTATTGGCCTAACAGAACAAGAAATTAAAAAACAAACAACAAACCTTAGCCTAACAACTCTCTTGAGTTTTACTGGCTTAATTCTCATAATAAAGCTCAAGTTTCAGGAGACCCTATTCCAATCTCAGTGACTGTTCCAGGAGACTGTCTTCATATAGGCATAGTGCCATGTAATTCCAAATGCAATCACACTATAAATAGCCCAGTCCCAACAACAGAAATGAGTCTACCCTTAGGTTGGTCAGTCTTTTGTTTTAGTTTCCCTTATTCTACCATCAAAGGATTCCAGGGTTGTTGTTATGTTGGCAAACTTGGAATGTTTCTACTCTCTCCCTTGCTATCAACCCACTCATGGGCCCTACATTCCCTCCCCTCTGCCTGTGACAGCAATTTACATCTCTGGTCTCCAGCTCTTGTCACAGTATTGTCAACTGCCTTATTGCCCATCCCTGAATTAATGGTAGGTGCCTATAAACAAATAAACAAGTTGGCTTGCCTAATCACCAAAACTGTTAATAACACAGCCTTAGCTTTGATAGCCATTAATATAGAATTAGGTGAAGTACATCAGGTAACTCTTGAAAATAGAGCAACAATTGATTACCTGCTTTTACTCCATCATTTAGAATGTCAAGAATTTCCTGGAATGTGTTGCTTTAATATTACTGATAATTCAAAGAAGGTAACTAATTTAATATCTGATATGCAAAAACAACTAGATAATATCCACCAATCTAAAGGAATATTTGGATATGGTTCTTCCTGGATAGTGTGGCTCCTGCCCTTTTTAACTCCATTACTTATTTTCCTCCTCATCTTACTTTGTGGGCTGTGTCCGCTAAATCTTATAATCAGTTTTGTTTCTAACAGGCTTGAAGCAATCAAACTCCAAGTGGTACTGCAGATGACACCCCGAATGTACATTTACTGAGGTCCCCTGGAGGTCATGGTGACCCAAGATATCTGCCAATCTAACTCCCCTGAGACAAACTGCTTGCATACATCCCTGAGGCTGGGGCCCCACTCTGCTCCCTCTTAGCACGGAAGTAGCCAGATCGATTTCAATGTCCCTGTTCCTTTTCCTACTGGTGTATGCAAGCTAATAAAAAGAGGAAAGGTTGATGGAGAATGGGGATTGAGTTGGTATTGATTGCTAATAAGAGTAGTATTAATTGCTAATAAAAACAGCTATAACTTATACAAAACAATAAAATACTTTTTGCTCTGTCTCTGGGCTGTCAGCCAAAACCACAGTCAAGTCTGACAACTTGTCCACTAAAAACTGCCTGCTAACTGACTGGCCAGTTGTCATAGCAACTAAGATAAGATGCAGAACACTGAATGCAAAAATTACAGACACCTGAAGTTAGAAGAAATAATTATGCAGACCCTCATAAAAGTTTAGACTAAGTTAAAAATGAAAAAAGGCTACATTGACTAATAACACAAAAATAGTTAAAGCCATAAAGCCTTTATACTTAAAAAATCCCTGTGTCTTTCTTTTCCTTTTTACAAAACAAGCTTTCAACATAAGAAAGTAACTGCTAGCAGACAGAGATAAGGGATACTGACACTTACCCAAGGACACAGATGGTCAGTACAGGCTTTAAACTTTAGGAATAAGATTAAACAAAGAACAGTGTGGGTTTTAAACTTCTTCCATGCAGCCCTCTCACCTTGTTAACTAAGTGACACATTTTGATTAGTTATGCCAGGCCTGTCTGTCCTTGTGAGGATGAATGAAGAAGGCTAACAAAAAGGCTTATACAGCAGAGATAACTGGTGGGCCAACACCTGCTTTGGGTGGGAAAAGAAGCCTATTGGCTAGCCAGAATAGGAGAGACATGTTAATAAATTCCTATATAAAGACTAGAATTTTGAAGGTGACAGTGTCTCACTTCTGAGATAATCCATCACGTCTCTTTCCGACATGTTGCTTTCCTTGCTCTATTTCCCCTTTTTGCCTGTAATAATCAAACCTTGATTAAACTTGCAGCAGTTCCAGCTTTTATTTCTACACTAGCTCAGAACAAGCACCAATGGTGACATCATCATAAACTGTAAATTTTGAGACTTAGACTCTACTGTGTTCACGTTAATTGATGTGTTTTACATATAAATTTCAAAGACTATCTTACCAGTAAAATAGCATATATCTGAAAAACTAAACTTATTACATTAGTGAAAAGTAAATAATTCCACTGTGAAAACAAGTAGGTTTACTTATAAAGGTAATTAATATTGTGGAAATACCACTTCATCAAAAATAGCAATCCATAATTATCTCAATGAATTCAAATATGAGACACAAAATAGCAGGTTGTTTTTCTAACTGTATCTAAATATGATGCTAATTTTTTCCCTAATAAAAGTTTGCAATTTTTTGCTTGTTTTCTTGTTGCATAGAAATATGTGCTTTATAATACTGTGAATTAATAAGGAAGAGTACATTGTTATCATTTTACTAATTATAAATGTTATGAAAAAGAGATTGAATGATATTTAAATATTTTCCCCTTTACTGAGAAAGTGAAGAATAAAACTCACTTATCTGAACTTCTGGGACAACTCTGAACTCATGACATTCTCATTCCTATTTACTAAATTTCAGAAAATAAAACACAATCATAGACACTTCTAATAGTCATTATATTTATCATCACAGTCTTCTCAGCATGGTCTTTCTAATGCACCAAATATAAAATTCCTGTTTCAGCAAGAAATATTTAATTATAAGGGATATATACATATATACTTTCATGAATAAAATACACAAATAAACTTATGTGATACACCATGATAGATAATATAGGATACAAATGGGTTGGTGAAGGAGAAATATAACCATGCACAGAACAAGAGGTAACACTGTCTTATAGACATGTGCAAAATCAAAGCTAAAGTTCCAGAATGGAATAAATGTCAGTTGAACTAAAACAAATCCTTAAAGGGAGTTGCTGATTTGCGAATCTGGCATTGAATAGATGAATATTTATAATTCTATTAATTGATGCTCACTTTCCTCAATAATAATAGCTCTACAATTTAATAATTTGAAATACTTTAGAAAGGGTTAAAAGCATGAAAAATTAGGTTAATTACTGCAAGGAAACTGTGTGGACTTCAAATAATCCTAAAAATAACTTCCAGGACTTCCTTTCACATTTGCATATGTGAAATATATTTTACAAATATGGATATATTTTACAAATATATTTGTAAAATATATTGTACAAATATGGATAAGTATAGGAGCAGATTTTGGGGTGCAAGGAGGGATGAAATGAAATAATTAAAAGCAATTTAACTTGGGGCCACTGTGACAAAGGAGAAAGAAATATGTACAAAATAAAACCATTCGAGAAATGTAGGAGTGTTGTGTTATAGCATGTGCTCTCTTGGAGAGATAGTAGGAAGACAGCAATGTACATGTGAGCTTTTCATTGGGTGTATTATTCTGGAAGATTTCCACAGTAGTGCATAACCATCCCAATGCTTACTGATATTGAACATTCTTTATATTTTGCCTGGAGTCTGTAGTAGAGCATAGTAACATTCATTTATTGATTTACCTATTTAATCAACAAATAATAATTGTTCAACTACTCCTGGTAACTACTATTCTACATACTACATGATCAAAGAAGACTGCAAGAAACACAAGTATGGACAGTTAGGCAAATGATTTTCTAATAAATTTAAGCCAAAAGACTAAATTTTGAATTCTGCTAATATATTTACAAGGAAAACGTGATGAGCATTAACATTTTATTCATGATATGTTTTTAGGCATGGATGATTAAAGATGAATGAATTTGCCTATTATATATGCAAGCAGGCTACATTTGAGGGTAATATTCCAGCGTAACAGTAATATATCATAAGCTGGAAGTAATTACCTTCTCAAATGGGGGAATACAGAGAGGTAAAATATGTCTCTGATAAAAGTATGAGAACAAAATAAAATAATCACAACTAAACTCATGCCACTATGTTTTAAAAACTACCTTTCTCAGTGCAGCAATCACATCCTTGTTCCTAAGGCTGTAGATCACAGGATTGAGCAAGGGAGTCACTATGGTGTAGAAGAGAGACAGCAGTTTGTCAGTTCCTGGGGAATGGTTGAATTTGGGTCGTAAGTAGGTGATGGCAGCAGATCCATAGAACAGAATCACCACTAGCAGGTGGGAAGAACAGGTGGAGAATGCCTTGGCGCGTCCCTTGGCTGTGGGCAACCTCAGAATGGTGGAAATGATTTTGCTATAAGAGGCAACTATCAACATGAATGGGACTGCACCCACCAACATAGCTAATACATAGATAAACAACTGAAGCACAAAAGTATCCCCACAGGCTAGCTTGAGGATGGGGGGTATGTCACAGAAGAAGTGGTTGATTATATTGGAATTACAGAAATGTAAAGAGAATATTAGACAGGTTTGTCCTGTCACGACTGGGATTCCCCCAAGCCAGGAGCCAGCTGCTAGGTGGATGCACTTCTTTGGATTCATAATAAGAGGATAGTGCAGCGGGTTACAGATGGCCACATAGCGGTCATAGGACATCACAGCCAGGAGGAAAGATTCCGTGGCTCCCAATATGAGAAAGAAGCACATCTGAGTGGCACAGTTCAGCATAGAAATTCTTCCATCCTGAGTCCAAAGGTTGACCAGGATCCTAGGAATAGTGACTGAAACATAACAGATTTCCAATGAAGAAAAATTGGCCAGGAAAAAATACATGGGTTTCTGTAGTGCAGGGTCAATCCACGTTATTATGATTATGAGACTATTTCCAATTAGAATAATGATGTAACTGATGGAGAATATCCCACATAGAAACCCTTGGAGGTTAGGAAGGTCAGAAAATCCCAGCAGAACAAATTGCGTCACCGTGGACACGTTGTCTTCTGCCTTTATGTCTTCATGCTTCATCTGTGGGAATGATTTAATTAAAAGAATAAGTCATTTCACTGTCCTTGGCTTTTATGTTTAATCCAAGAATGGTGCATATTCTGAATTTTCCTATTTTCTATGAGAATGAAAACTATATCTTCCAGGTTCTCTTAAATTATATCTAAGCACATATTTATTTATTAGTAAATGTAGCCATATGAAAAAAATAGATTTTTTTCCTCTAAAAACATGTATATTTCTTTGTTTTTGATGAGATATATTATTTTATATTTTGCTATTCACTTGGATATCCAATCACTCAAAATATGAATTTATGTCCCAAATAGCAGTAATTTTCTTTAAGTTGACATGTTTTGTCCTTACCTCTCAAATCTATTTTCTACTTTATCAACACAAAATTAATTTTACTGTTTAATTACATGTTTTATATGACAGCTGAAATAATCTTAGAGAAGAATTTAGCTTATTATTATGAGTTATGGGTTTTCTGTTATTTTTTCAAAGTTGTGTCCTGCTTTGATTTTCTGCATATATTGGTCATTTTATTATTAATGATTATCAGTAATGTAACCATAGAATATTATGGAATATTATTTACTTTGAGAACTAGTATTTGCATTTCAAGCTAAGTTCTATGAAACTGGCAGCCATATATCTTATTCATATTTTGTAGTGGGGAGAAAATGAACTCTGATTTCTTCTGCCTTTCTGGGAAAGCTCAATAGGTAAAAGTAGGCACATGTAACATCTATGCTCCAGAAAGCAATTCAAGCTAAGATTTGCACATTTGATTTGCACATACATTGTGTAAAAGGGACATTGACCACCACTCATCTCTGAGATTGTCAGAAATCATCTTGTCCTCTCTAATTCCTGTTTGTTGCTGATTTCACGTGTTCCATTAAGCCTTTTCTGTGTGTGTGTGTGTGTGTGTGTGTGTGTGTGTGTGTGTGTGTGCATTCATGCATCTCATTATGTTGGAATGTATTTCTTTCTTTCCTTTATTATGTTTTACCCTTATCTCTAGACATTGGTGATAAGTTTCTCTTGAGAGTCTACATATTTTGTATTCATTGCATCATGTATTTGTTTCATAAAGTCTGATTTGCTTAGTTTTTGGATGAATTACAAAGAAGTCAAATTGGTTGCTTCATTGGAAGACTCCCTGAGGTGCAAGCACTGGCTCCCAGACAAGATGCAGGCCCACCCCTAGTTGCAGTTAACTGTGTCTTACACCTGTGTTCATGGACATGTTAGTGAGCAGGGGGATGGGAATGAGAGTCTTTAGGAATTACTGTAGCTTTACTAACTCTTGCAGAAACAGCCTTTCATCACATATTTTTCTCTCTGCTAAATAACATCCACATATGTGTTAAGTAATTTAAAAGCTAAAAGAGACCATGCAAAGAGGTGACAGACCAGACCATAGTCATATGCTAAGACTGTAAGACTGTACAGGGACCAAGACTTCAGCTTCAAAAATAGACACAGATGGAGAAGTAGGGTCACACCTAAGGGTTCCTGTGACTGAGAAAAGCAAAGCTAAATAAACTTTTATATCTTTACAATATTAAAAACAAAATATTAAAGTACTTACAATATTTTAAGTCTTTCAATTTTACTGATTATAAAAATTCTGTAACTCAGTCTCACGAAAGTGTGAGTAGAATGGTTGGTTTCCAGAGCCTGGGAGGTCCGGTGGCAGGGAGTCATGGAGAGGTCTATTAATGAGAATAATTCCTAGTTAGTGAGAAGTAGAAAGTTCTTCCATGCCATTGCCCAGTATTGTGACTATATAAAATGATATCATTTCGTTATGTAAAAGAAGAGCTAGAGGAAAGAATTTTGAAGACTTTACTATACTATAAAGAAATGATAAATGTTTGAGAAGATAGATGTACCCTGATTTAAGCATTATACAATGTATACACATATGAAAATATCACATAGTATTTCATAAATATGTACAATTTTATGGATCCACTAAAAATAAAAATGAAAGAAAAATAAGTGACTTGAAAAATAATGCTGTAACTGTTTATATCAAGGTCAGAAATCAGTAGATCATGACATTATTAAAATATGATTTCAGGTTAACACTACACAGAAATATTTTACTAGACTATTGTACTGTATTATGCTTTGATCATATCTCATTCACATTTTCATTTCAAATTAACTCAATCTACAGACTAATAAAGGGATAATGATGAAACAGTTTGATAATAATAAGGTAGAATGCAAGCCCTTTTGAGGAGTATCATTCATTGTTTTGCTCATTAGTTATAAAAAAGTATGTTTTTATGAAATACTCTCCTCACAGTTATTACACATAAAATGCTTAAATGCATAGCACATAGCAATCATTTACATTAACATTCAGAATGATGGTGGTGAAAGTCATGATAATGCTGAAGATATCGACTCATTATTTAATAAAGCACTTTGTTTTATGGTGTAACTTGATCTTATAATAGTTAAAGTCAAAAAAGTACAAAGGCTATATGAATGAAAGTTTTGACATTTAAAATATACATTTAGTTATATTTTATAACTAAGTGTTCTTTGCTAATGCTAGGAATACAAATACAGGTAAAATTAAAATTGATTTAGACAGGGGTAGTTCAGAATTTCCTATCTGGATCTAGGTTAAGGGTAGTACTTACCTTTATTGACAGAGTAAAATTCAAGAGAGTAATGAGAATGAGGATTATTTTGAGGTCAGGTAATTTATTTTATTTGAAATACAGGCTGTCTTCACAGATATACTCTACTGTCAGAACTAATATTGCTCTTCAAGTACTATGTATTTTTCCCTGGGGATCAGGTCCTTTTCCAAGTAAGCTTCTAATTGCGCCAAATCATTCTGCTGCCAATCAAAGAGTATGGTGCAACAACCAGAAACCTATCTGGCCATACCGATTCTTCTGTTAATTCTTAGCCTTAACTGGCATGGTGGCACATGACTATAATTCTAGTACTTGGGGGGCTAAGACAGGAGGATCATAAGTTAAAGATGAGCCTCATCAACTTAACGAAACTCTCAGCAACCCTGTAAGTCCCTGTTTCAAAATATAAAAACATAAAAAGTTGCTGATGTTGTAAAGCTCAGAGATAGAATGGTCTTTGGTTCAATCCTCAGTACCGCATTAGAAAAACAAATAAGTCTACTTGTGGAACTTAGAGATAAAATTGTAAGCAAAAGAAACTTTAGATAAATTGAGGAAAGTTACCAGCAGAATAGTCTAAGGGAATAAGAGGAGGGAAGTAGAAAGGGGGAAAGAACTGATGAAAGAAACCAATCCAAATTATGTTGTGCCCATGTGTGAAGGTGTCACTTCCAATCTCACTATTATGTATGGGGAGGAGTAGATGTAGGGTGGGACCTGAAGGGAAACACAGCAAAACCCTTGTGCATGTTTGTCTGACTTTGAACCTCAGTATGATGTATAATTACAATACACCAATAAAAGTATCAAAGATTATTTGCTGAGGTGTTCAATGACATTTGTTCACCACATTAATTTTATGAAACTCTTCTTGACTCACATTATATAGACAAAAATCCTGCCACATTGAAAAATAATATTATCTTGCATTTACTTAAATTTGATAATGAATGTATTTTAAAGCAATTTCTTTAGTTCTGTTTCACACTTTTATTGAAGCATTCTAATTATACATCATAGCAAGGTTCAAAGTGATATAAACATGCATGTACAGAACACTTGGTGTATTTCCTTCTGCATCCCACCCCACTCCCCTGCCTTCCTTCCCCATATTTGTTAGTGAGATTGGTAGTGATATATTTATATGCGGACATAACATTATTTGAACTGTTTTCTTGAGAATAAATTGGACATATTTAAATTTTCAATTAAAAGATATATTGCAAGTAAATTTTCAGGAGTGAAATCTCTGGTGCCTTCACTAGGCCTGGGAAAATGGGAAAAAGTATAGCTTCCAATTGACAGGGAAGTGAGGTAAGGAAGAAGCGAATAGAAAGACAAATAGACAGTAACTTTGCATCTAAAACCTTCATGGTCACAAAACCAGCAGTCTTGAATTCAGGCCAGATATCTCATGTGGTGCTGAGAAGCCACTAGTGGCCTGACCAAGATCCCTGGGAAGCAGAAAAATTCCCAGGCCACTTCTAACTTACATTGGGAGCAAGCAGCAGGGGAGGGAGACTGACAGCCTCCATCCATCCAAGAGAGACTTTCAAAAACTCCTGCAACCTCCTCCCGCTGGCATCATGGAGCCTTTGAGAATCCCAGACCCTTGCATCATGAGTTTGGAGTTGATATGGCCACTGGTAACCAGTGGAATGAAGCTCACCCCATCATAAGTCCACAATTTGCTAACAATTTACAAATTTTCCTACAAATGGAAAAGCCATGCCTTCCCAGGAGACCATTGCTCTCTCTCTTTTACTCATGAGAAGGTCTACATTATTTGAATGTGTCTTACCCTAAATAAACCAGTGTATAGTTCTGCTCCTGTTTTGAAACCTTTTTTTCCATCCCACATTTACAGCAGGACAAAAAATATCCTTTCACTGGAAATCATGCCTATGAAAGAACATGTCTACCATCCCAGAAATGGACCCTTATATTCATGACAAAATGATTTCTAATCTGATAGACTAGTTGCATGTTTTTTGATGTATGCAGCCTAATATAGTGTAGTTTTTACACATGTTTTTTCACTCAATGTTTGATGAAATTTGTTCATGTTGGGTGCAGGGGTAGTTCATTCATTCCTATAATTGTGTAAGATTCAATTGTACAAAAACACCATAAAGTTATTTATCTAAAGCTAGAAGTCAGCAAAGTTGGGCCCATAAGCTTTATTGGAATACAAAATATCTTATTACTATATATCTGTGATTGTGTTTAAGAAATAAATACAAACCTGAGTGATTATGCTTGGGAGTTTATACCCTGAAAACCCTGTAATACATACTAGATAACTCCTTAAGTGTTTGTTAACTGCTGCTCTGATGCAGGGCTGGTGGGTGCTTGTGCTCTACAGCAAAAGAATCAGACAGAGGCACAATAGCAACAGGAACGAGACTCTTCATTTCTTGCTGGAGCACAGGGGAGGCACAGCACTACAGGAGGGTGTCAGGCTCGCTCCCTCAACAAAGCAGAGAACTGGTTTTTACTTCTGTATTCAGGGCTGATAGGAAGGGAGGCTAAGGTTTCAGAAATGTTAATTTAATGAGACCCCATTTCAAAATAAAAAGTAAAATAAAATAGGGCTGGGGGTGTAGCTCTATGGCATTAAGTCCCTGGTACCATGAAAAATGTTAATTGGCTTTAGGTCCATTTCAAAAGCTTTTTCCCCTCTCTTTTTTAATACTTTTATTGGGGCAGTATAGTCTCATATCATAATGCAGTTCATAGTGATAATACATACACACACACAGTACTTGATGGGCTTTCCCCCAGCTCCCTCCCCATTTCCCCCTTCCTCAGACAGGGTATTGAGATTGACATTGATATTCTCACATATGTACATAATAGCAATGAAAGTGATTCCTTCCTTGATCCTCCCCTCCCCCCTACTTCCCCTAGATCATCTCCCTGGCTGGTTCCTCTAGAGTTTCTCCTCCATCATCTAAAGTCCCTATGGTACCTTGATTACTCCCTATCTTCCGCATAGGAGAAAAAACATATAACCCTTCATTTTCTGTGACTGGCTAATCTCATTTAACATAATGTTCTCCAGATCCATCCATTTTCCTGCAAATGATATTATTCTTAGTTAATAGGTTCCATATTTTGGCTATTGTGAATTGCACTGCTATAAACATGCATATATTGCTATGAGGAAGACAAGGTCAGCCTGGAGCCAATTTCGTTTTGCTTAGAGAGAACTTGTCTTTTCTCCCTTCGTTTTTGCAGTGTTGGCAATTGAACTTGTGCATATTAAGCAAATGCTCTACAACTGAGCTGTAACACCATTCCAGAGAAACCCTTTAATGTATGACATATGATAAATGAATAAGTTTTTGAACAATAAATTAAGCACATCCTTCTGATCAATAAATAAGAAAATATGATAAGAACAAACATACATTATCTAAAATTTATAACTTACAATGAAGGACTTTAAAAACTATGAAAATATATGTTATGATTAGTATTAGTCTGTACTGTCAACTTGACTGGATCATGAAACACCTAAGATTATGTGACTTTGGGTATGTTGATGCGATCATCGGTATATGTAATGGCAGATTGAAGAGGAAGTCCTGCCCTGAATGTAGGCAGCATGGTTCTGATAGGCACAGGACCTGGATAAAAGAAGAAGAAATCCACATGAATGCATGCATGGTTCTTCCTGAGAAAGGTATGTCTTCTCTTGTCTGAGATATCGGCCTTCAGCTCTTCAAACTGGACCTCCCCATCGGTTCTCTAGAGTTTTCTGGCCTTTCCATCTTGGACTGTGATTGAATTAGAGGTCGCTCCAATTCTAAGACTCTGGTACTTGGATTGCTCATTCTGCTGCTGGTTCCTCTGGCTCTCCATGTGCAGGTAGCCACTTGGGACAACACTGCTTGGGACTGTAAGATGATTTGATAAATCCTCTTTTACCATATTCGTGTCCTATGAGTTCTGTTCTTCTAGTGAACCCCGACCAATACAATATCTTAAAGAAATGATTTGAAAAATAGATGGACAATTATAAATGGATAAAAAAATTCACCAAGGTATGATAACCCATGGAAAATAATCAAATGGAATTGAAAAGCACAGTATCAGGCATGGGAAACTCATTGTATAGACTTAATAGATTATCAGAACACAGTGTTTATATATTAATCTGTGTGTATATATACATATATATACATATATACATAAATATGTACATATCCATGTATATTTGATATGTAATATATCATACATAACCATATTTGTATACATATTAAAATGATATATTCATTTTATAAATAGGACTTATTGTAAGGAATTTTCTTATCTTATTATGCATTCTGTTAAATCTTGAAATCTGAAAGGTAGGTACATGAGCTGAAAAACCAGGAGATCAAATGGTATGGTATAACACACAATGGAATTTTATTCAGCCATAAAGAAGAACAAAATTATTATTTTCTGGAAAATGGGTAGAGCTAGACAGTATCATGCTAAGAGAGGTCAATCAGTCTCAGAAACTGAAGGATCTATGTTTTATCTTGAAAGGTCAAAACTCTGAAGAGCAAGCTGCCCCACCCCTGACTCTTAAGACCCCTAGACTAAGCCAGCTCTACTAGAAACACAGCCTCGCCCCTGCCCTAGGGCAGGCTGCTCCAGGAACTAGCTAAACCAGTAGTAGATAAGAGAGGATCACGATAAACAACAATTGTTGTAGGAATTGGTTACTGATGTCTAA
>PVJS01006969.1:0-57798 GCA_004027185.1 Glis glis
CATGGAATTACTGTCATAAACAATGTGTATATGTGAGATTATACCAACATCATTCTCAGTGCTACATGTGGGGGGGAGGCGGGGGGGGAAGCGGGGGGAGGGACACCAAGAGCTGTGTGCATGTATGTTAACACCAAACTGATACTCATTGTGAAGTGAGACTACAATGCACCAATAAAAAAAAAAAAAGAAAAAAAAATAAAATAAATAAAAAAATAAAAAAAAAAGATTGCATCGATGATTTCTACGTGATCTCCATGAGACCCCTACAGGAACTGCTATTGAGGTGGGCAATGTAGCAAAAATCAGCCTACGTAAGCAACAGAGTCATCTGGCCAGGACTCTGTTTTGGACCCTTGGTTCCCAGGTGTTTTAATGCACATGTCTGTTGCTCCTGACCTGAGAGAAGAAGAGCATCTAGTATGGTCTTTACTAAAGAGTGTAATAAAAGCTTTCACTATGTTTTCCCTCATATGTGGAAGCTAGGAAGAAATTGGGGTACAAGAGGGACTCTAGATAAAGGAGGAAAAACCCCAGTGGAGTGATGGAAGATAGAGGGGGTCTAGAGGAAGGAGATGGGCAGGGTGGAGGGAGATTTGATGAAGAAAACACTTCTTAGCCAGGCGTGGTGGTCCATGCTTGTAATCCCAGTACTTGGGAGGTTGAGACAGGAGGATTGCAGGTTCAAGGACAGCCTCAACAAGTAGTGAGACTCTCATCAACCTAGTGAGACCGTGTTTCAAAATAAAAATAAAATAGGGCTGGGGGTGTAGCTCGGAGGTAGAATGCCCCTGAGTTCAATCCTCAGCACCACGAAAAACCCAGAACAAAACAAACAAAAAAAATGAAAACACTTCCACTGATGCTATGTATATATACAAAACTATCAATGCCAATCTCCATATCATGTACAGATAAGAGGAGGGAATGAGGTGGGAGCTTGGGGAAGCTCACTAAATGCTGTGTGCATGTATGTCCCTATCACTTTGAACTTCATTATGATGTGAGAGTACAATGCACCAATAAAAGTCTATAAAAAAAGAAAGTTTGCACCTAACGTTTCCTGACCCCTTGCTGTTAAATTGTCATTGGGTGTGATACATGTCTTTAATGAAATGCTATTGCTCTATTATATCATTTTCCTTCAGTAAAGGATAAATTTGGACACACTGACATTTTGATCCTGTGAATCTTCTTTCAACAATTTCACACTTAACTGCTAATGTTCGTACAGTAGATAACCACATAATTTTACGTTTTCATAATATGTCCTCACTAATTTCTATATAACAAATCAGTATATTACATTTGTGAAGTAGAAGACATTCTCACTGGTTTCATATCCTAATAAAATAAGAACCTCAGGTATGAGAAAATTAAAGCATACCACTCATTAATCTCAAGACAAATTAAAACTTTAAAAACAATAACAAACACAAGCCAGCACCAGGCAGAAATGTTAAGCACATTTTTGGTGCCATGTGGACAACCTATAAATAATAGATTATTCATCATTATCAACCTGACACTCTCATCCATCATAAAGCGCGAGCCTTGCGCTGTGAACCAATGTCATCAATGGGGGTGGTCAAAACAAGGAGAGAATTCCAGAGATACGGATTTTCTGTCTACATACCTGGAATTCTTCTCAGAAATTGTATTATCAATTCCAGTTATTAAGATAATGAAAAGAAAAAAGCACTATAGGAATGTAAATTCTTGCCCATATCCTGTAGAAATTTCAAAATTGATAACCTGAATTGTATTTTGAATCAACACTACTGTTCACTCTAAAGCAGAACTCTAGTGTATTTCCAGCCAAAATAGTACAGGCAAATCTCGCACCAGCTGAAGACCACTGAGCAATTAGTTTCCTATGAGCCTGCAGCAGTAAGCCACCATGGAGAGTACAGGGTGCCTGGGTTGCTTCTACCAAGCTCTTGCCAGCAAGACAATACCAAATTGGCCAACATTTTAAAAGGAGTCAGGCAACTAAGCCTATGTTAAGTTCCCAACTCAATGTATAACTTTAGAGCACTAGGTCATAGATATCAGTCAAAGAACAGCTATAACTCTTCAGATTGGAAATCCAGAGTTTCTGAATATCTACCAAACATGAAGCACAGGGCTAATAGGCATTTTACACGAAAGATCCCAATGAGAAAAATATAATAATTCCCATTTTATGAATGGAAAAAGTAAGGCCCATTTTATGAGTGAGAAAACAGGGGGTTTGTGTAGTTTATTGAAGTTCTCAATGCTTGAAGTGTCATAAGCAGAGACAACACGGGTGTACTTCGCTGTAACATGTGCTCTTTCTGCCACGTCAATTCTCTCCTAAAAAAGTTCCATAGCTCTTCCTTCCTCTGACTATACATGCTCATTCTTCATATCCTCTCTGCATTTTTTAAGTTTAATTTGGTTGCTTGTCTTGCTTAGTTATTGAGTTTCCTAATAAGCTGACATTTTTAAAAAGTCACTCATTCATTTAATCAAACATATATTAAATAAACATTTTTTGAATACCAACCTACTCAAAGTGATTGAATAAATCTGTCACCTGAACAAATAAGAATACGTAATCCTCGACCAAGGATTTTACAGTATAGAAACTGACTTGCGTTTAGCATCTTTCACATATCCAAACATGCATGCCAACACAGCTTTATACCTAACGTCCTCACACTCTTAAAATTTCTTTCCTTTACTAAATTATAATCTTTAGAACATCAGCTTGTGAGCAAATATTTCAAGCGACTGAACAGAAGGTCTACCTGCCTGCTTTGGATGGCATTGCTTCACATAAAATGCATTTTTGTCTATGCAGCAATGATTGTTTGAGCAACCACAATAATGTTTTATTGTGCTTTGCCTTCATTTTGCAAAAAAATGACCAGAAAATGGAAAATGAAAGCATTGTTTTGGAGATATTACAATGGAGACAAAAAGGAAATGGTTAGTCATGCCAAAAGTGATGGATCCTAAGCTGATTGGCTCTGTTGTCAATTGTGAGGGGAAATAACACAATCCAAACTCATCACATAGAAGTGCCAGATTTCTATCACTGATGATTTTGTCTGAAAGCCCCCATTTAGAGATGAATAAAATAAACTAGCATTTTAAATTATAAGTTTAAAAATCGAGGTTAAAAAGATCATGAGTAATTCAGATTCAGAGAGAGCTTCACAGCCCCATAGAGTTGTAGCTACAGGATGGTTAAAGATCTTTTACTGAGAGAAGAGAATGTGGAGCTCACATTTCTTTTGACAAACTCTTTAAAGAAACTGATAAGAATCCATGATAGCAAACATCAGAATCTCTTATTCTTTCCCTTACGAAATTACCACAAGTGCTTCTCAATATTCAAATCACTTATTTTAATTTTCCTAAATATCACTCAAGTAAGCTGTGAGATTATCTGGTCCATTATAATTATAGAACACTGATGTATTTAAAGAAGTTGATCAGGTAAATATTATTTTAGACATGAATTTCCCATATTTAATGTTTAAGCCAGCCTTAAATTTTCAAAAGTACTATAATCCATACATCATAATATTTCTGTATTTATAAAATAACTATGGATTTTTGTCTCTTTCTAACATTCCAGGCGTTGGATTCCACTTGTGACACCCATCTATTTTTTATTTCAAAATTTCAATTATTTATTATATTCTCAGGAATGTTTCAATTGGAAAGTAGAGGGTAGTTTTTGTCAGGATAGTTCATTTCAAAATATGTTGGAGATGAGTATTTCCAAAGAGTTTCTCTTCATAGAAATTAGGCCATAAGTTTATTCATAAGTTAATTTGTTTAGGTGTTCAAAATAACCTGATCCTAAGTTTTCTAAAAATATGTCTGTTCCTTTCACATAGATAATGCTCAAGAGGAAGAAGTCTCGTTTACCACCTCACTACAGTCAACTATGTCATTGTCTAGATTCTTGGGGCCATTCAGAATTTTAGAATTTTGGGGCTCCTCTCTTTTGGAGGCCCCTCAAATTTTAAAAGTTAAATTATACATTCTAAGATACAGTTCCTTTCTCAAATGAAATATTACTGTAACTCTTTTTCCTATACAAATACTCATTCACATTTTTCTTTTATGCCTTAATTTTGTTTACATTTAAATCTTTATTCCATTTAGAATATATTTGTAATAAGGAATAAGGTCAGAAATTATTTTAATTATTTTTCCAAATGGCTAGTCAGTTGTCTTATTTATTGAGTAATTTATCACTTCCCTAATGAAATGAAATTCCATGTTTGTTAAAAATGAAATCCTCATTCATATTTAGCTTTATTTTCAGACTTTCTATCCTGTCATTTTCATCTGTATATATTTTCCTATGCTAGCATCAAATAATTTCAATAATAGTATCTTTAAAGCCTGCTAACTATCGAGTGGGGTAAGTTTCCCCTCCTTACTCTTCTTTTTGGAGTATACTTTAATGATACATTGTAATTATACATTTTAATGAGGTTCAGAGTGACCGAAACATACATGCATACAACACTTGGCGTGTTTCCCTCCAGATTCCTCCCTGCTTCCTTCTTCTCCTGTACTTATTATTGAGATTGGCATTGATAACTTCATATATGAACATGGCCTTCTTTGAACTATTTCCTTCATCAAGTCTCCTTCCCCCCTCACTCCCTCCCCAAATCCCCTTTCTCTATTCTACTGGTATCTCTCTTCATTTATCTGAAGTCCCTTTTGTTTCCCAATTTCTCTCTAGCTTCCATTTCATATTAATGTTCTCTCATTAAAAGCTTATAAATATTAGATAGCATATCTTTTTGAATTGATAAATATATTAAATTATCCCCAGATAGCTCAATCTAATGTAATTTATTATGGGTCTTTGTTACACTGGAGTCTTTGAAAGACATGCCCAGTTCTTTATGGATTGTTTCAGGTAATCATCATTTTTCAGTAGCTAATTTCTCAAGGTATACAAAAAATAAATAATCAGATAAATAAATTTTAGTTTATGCAACAAAAGTTAAATTTGGAACAATGCAATTTAAAGTTTAAAAAGCAAAAAGTATATTTCTTAGTATTTCATTCTAGAAGTATGTGTTGTGTTGTTTCTAAATCTGTTACAGGAAAATAGATTAATTGCTTTACATGCCAGTCCTCTTGAAGAAAATGCAGTCTTATAAAATGGCATGTCTGTTAAAATCCTTCAACAAGGTAAATGCTTGTCATGAAAACTTAAAAAGAAAAATAAAATCACCATGTCCTTAGAAGCACAAGTATGCAACTTTAATTTTTTCCACGTTTGATCTGTTATTTCTTTAACCTTCTATCACCTAGTCAATATTAATGATAAATAAATACTGTGAAATTATCTATCATATTACAGAAAAATATAGCACATTAATTCATCAACATCATTTTGAATGCCAGATTTTGAGTAAGATACTCCAGTTAGGATAGAGTAAAGAAAAAGACGTTATTTCCATACTTCAAGGAACTTACATATCACATAGTCACTGAAAAGTGCCTGGTTATGAGGTAGGTGCTTAGATATTACTAGAATGAATAAACTAATGAACATATAACATGTGTCAAATAAAGAATAGATAGTGGAAGAAACGCTATAAAAGAAACAGCGACTAAACCCTAGGAGGAAAAGCAGGATGGTACAGTGTCTTACACACAAAGGAAGTTCCTGAGCAAAGAAGGAGTAGCCAAAACTTGAGTTTACATTACAACTTTGACAAGTTTATAAGTGCAACAGAAGAGAAAGGATGGCAGCCAGAATGGGGTATGGGATAGAAAGGCAAAGTTTGCTTTTGTTATTGCTTCTAAAATAAAAAGTAAAATTTTAAATGCATGTAAGAAGATATGAATGGAGAAGGAGGTAAGATTTCTGATCAAATAATGAGGAAAAAAATTTTGGTAGCACAAGTAAAGAGGTGTTTTTTCCACCTTAGTGTGCTTCCAGGATCAATGGGTCAGTGGGAATGCAGGCATCTCATTAGGTGAGATGTTTGGATACTGAGGGAGACCCTCTGTTGCCTGGCTTTGATTTTCTCTGTGCATTGATAGGAGATGCTATAAGGTGAGAATAGCAACGAGGTAGAATTCAAAGCTGTTTACATAGCTGATATGACACAAAAAATAGACACTGTATTTAGCAAATATTTAGCTTCATGGTTTAAGACAATCTAAGTGTTGATATTTGAAATTTTATATGTGATATAACATTTTTCCAAAAAATTTTCTGCATAAAGAAAATGTTCAAAGATGTATTTTCTCCAACAGCTTACAAGTACTAATATTTTGTATTATGTATTACATTTTTTTTACTTTATGAGTATAGCATATAATAACTGACTTTGAGGACTATATTATCATGTATTTCTGTTAGTACACTATCATGTATTAACTAGTTTTAACTAACAGAAAAGTCTATACTGAAAGACAATGACATGAAGGCCTTGGCTTAATTTAATACTTATATTTTCACTTTTTTTATTTCAAATGCATACTAACATTTTGACTTAGGTTCATTTTTCTTTATAGCTTTCATAATGATTTTCTTTCTGCCCCAGTCACCACAATTCTCTAAAAAGATATAACTTAATATTTTTCATTCTTTAGGATATTTGAGGGAGGGGGGCTGTTTCATGGTGATTGAAGATTTGAAATTTGAAATTTTTCTTTTAACCTAAAAGCAGACATTAGGTGAACATTTTTCTTAAAGAGTCATTATACAACTATAGTGCTCACCCCTGAATGGCTCTATTCTCACTTATTCACTTAAATGTTTTCAATTGATTTTCCAAAAAAATGCCATATTCTAAAAATTTAGCCAAATACTATGTTTATAATCTACACAGAAACGATTACTTAAAGTGCCTTGAAAATAGTTTTATGTTTCTATGCCTTGGGATGAGGGCATTATGCAGAGAAGAACACAAAGATAATAGCAAACAGCAGATTTTACTCATTCACACAAAGATGGCCATGTCCAGCATTATGATGAACCTGGAAGCCCACACTGAAACCACGAGAGGCAGAGTTTCAAAAAACAGGGGGTTGAGTTGCATAAATGAAGAAATACTGAATACATTCATAATATCAGACCATTCTTCAACCTAACTGGAAAAGGCAAATTATTATATTTCAAAAAGAAGACAAGCAGTATCAGACAGCAATTAATCAAGCTAACCCAGGATTCTAATAGATCTGGGTTAAAATGGTGGTTTGATTATTAGTAAGATATGGAACTTAAAGTATATAAAAAAACCAAGTCACTTAACCACTGAGCCAGTGTCTATCAATGGAGCTAATACACTAGCCTGCTGGAATGATCCAATGGGATAATCATAACAAAAGGCTTACTGCAGGGATTTGCCGTGTAAACACTCAGTGGCATGAGCCATTCTTATTCATCATTAACAGACTGCTTTGTGAATGATTAATACCTATATCTGAAGAATCACAAATATCATATATATTTATGACTTTTATGCCCCTCTTTTAAATGATAAGTTTCTTTCTTTGCGGTTCAACTAAGGATGAGATGTTTTGCTATTTTTGTTTCTGTTTTTAATGTCAAAAACAAATTAGGCCAATATTATTCCTTTAAGAGAGTTCTTAAAACGTTCAGCATGCCACTATATACATATATATATATATATATATATATATATATATATATATATATATTCTGTCTAATTGTAGTGACCATTGTTTATATAAAAATTTCCATCACTTGCATCTTTGTACAGGTTTTGATAACTGAAAACTATTCCAAACTTCTGCTGCATATGTGCATGATTACTATCTTCAGACCAGTAAGTGAGAAGACTCAACCTAGGCTCTCCGGAAAGAAACTTCAGCTATTCAGGAAGAAAAGGAAAACTACAGTGAAGAAAAGATGAAAAGTTTAGAAGAGCTCCCTTAAAAGTTTAGAGATGTTTGCATGCAGAGCTGCCTGTTGTAGAAATGAAATCAAGGCCATCGAGAGTAATGTTGGCTTCACTCCTAATGTGCTCCTAACAGGCATCATGAGCAAAAGGAGGTCAACCTTAGTGTGCCCTGCCCATTATTATTCTTCACGAAGAGTCCTAAAACCATCACAGAGCAAAGCAATGGCTTCTAATGCTAATGTTCTCTAATGCCCATTTGACCTGTCTGGAAGTCAGCCTCCTTCTTCATGACTATAAATAGAAGTGGCCAGGGCTCCTCCAAGAGCAAAGGTAACAAAAAAGGTGTTGTGGACAGTGAATGGCACCCTGCAGGCTCTCCCTGGCTGCACTCTCTGGGTTGCTCTGACTCTGCAGTTCTGTTTGCTGCCCACTTTCTGTGGCTGATTTTCAGCTTGTCAGAGGGACTTTTCTCAGCTCTGTCTACACAGGCGTCTGCAAGCCATGGCCGCTCAGCACTTCTCCCAGGGAAGCTGGCCAAAAGCCCAGGCACCTCAGGGAATCCAGGATGTTGGAGAAGGAATTTTTTTCTTCTCCTTGTGTGAGGAGTATAGTTGGCTTACATTCCTGACCCCAAATGGGATAATTAAGATCAACAATATTAACCTTAAATAATTATAACATTCTTAAGGAACTTAAAAAATAACTTACAACTTTATGTAGAAAATAAGTGTAGAAACTAAGTTAGATTTTTTCTCTCCTTTAAACCTTAAATTTCCTAATAGGATAAGGGCCTAAATATGGAAAAGCTCAGAAGGAAGGAATCAACTCACTTATTTGTCTTCTAAATATAATATGAAAGAAATTTTATTTTACATGTAGACTTGTTAAGGGATGAAACTTGGTAAAATGTTTGCTACTATTTGGACTTTGGTAGTACTTTGTTAATGTAAGCATAAGAATATTAAAGGTGAAGAAAATTCAATCACATGGATACTTTTGATGTTGGATATAACTAATCAACTGATCTTTTTACTCACAAAACTTTTATCAAATTTTGTTCAGCTTCTAATAATGAATTTTATATTTCATGTTAGAATTGATTCTATTTGCAATGCAAAAACATCTTCCAGGAATTCTGGAAGTGAGTTTTCCCAACTTTTAAATGAAATAATCTTAGGATTTAAATTCCCTAACCTTAAAATTACCACCAGCAACAATTTGAGTATACTGTGTTGGCAGAGCCAAAACATTCCTGGAGACCACTGGAGGCTGGCCAAGCCCCATTAGCACACACTTCTCTTTAAAACTTAATATGTCCACTTATTTGTCTGTTCAGTGCCATCCCCATATTCTATAACTTCATCGGCAACATTCATTTAAGTTTCAGTTGATGCTGAAACAGCCCACATGCTTCAGTGTATCCTCTGACATACACACATTACTTCTGCAGCCCACTGGATGACTATAGTGCTTCACAGTGAAATAATTAGAGCTGCTCTCTTTGTGATTTATTCATCTCAACCTAAGATATCTACCCTGCTCAATCTTGAGTGGCCTAACTTACACTGCCCAAACTCAAAGGATTGAAAAAAAAAATGAAAATCATTTACAAAAAATATTCAAAACAAAACATAACCAGTCTATCCCATCAGTATCAGTACTATGGTTTCCCTCTCCTTAGTGCTCTCAGAATTGTGTGCAAGGTGCATATCTTAGTTTGGATTCTACCAGAATAAGACACTAGGATGAGAAGTTGAGTGCAAATAGCTTATTTGGGTACTGACCTCAGGAAGCACCAACAAGGAATGCAGAGGGGAAATGAAGAAGGGTGGAAGCCAAAAAAGGGTGCGTTGTTGAGTAGGCTATTGCTTTGAGCTAGTGTCTAGCTGCTAGACAATATAGAATGTGCCTCAGAGTTATCCCACCTTGGAGGTAAGGTAGACATTTACCTCCAACTTCAATGTGTTACTAGCTAAGGCAATGACCTCTGAACATGTGCATTCTGTCCTTCACGGGGGCTTGTCACTCTCTGATAGAAAGTGACAAGACTTGCAGATATGACATGTGATTGCCTGGCCAATGTTGAGTGTGCTGTGGGCAGACATAAAAGTGGATACCACAGATTTGGTACGTGGCAGGTGTGGTACATCTGTGATGGCTAGATATTTGAAGTTATTCTTTAAATGAAGGCAGGCATGGTGGTGCACACTTGTAACCCCAGTACTTGGGGAGGCTGAGACAGGAGGATCGCAGGGTTGAGGACAGCCTCAGCAAGTAGTGAGACTCTCATCAACCTAGAGAGACCCTGTTTCAAAATAAAAATAAAATAGGGCTGGGGGTGTAGCTCAAAGGTAGAATGCCCCTGGGTTCAACCCCCAGTACTAAAATAAATAAATAAATAAATAAATAAATAAATAAGACTGTTATTTATGCAATAATCATTTTAATTACTTAGTATGCATAGGAAGTACAACATAGTTCTGTAAAAATCCTACAGTAAAGATTTTTGTGAACCAAGTGCCCATCCCCCAATGTAGTTTTTGTTTTTCTCATTATACATAATTTTTTTATTTTTCAGGTGTTAGTTCCTTACTATCGCCTACCAAAAGGAAAAAAGTTCTAATTAAATTCCTATGGCATCTTTTGCACAAAATACCCTGGCTATCTCAATGTTGGTAAAAAGCCTAACTCTGGTAGAAATTCAGTAGGATTTTAATTTTCATGTCCAAGATCTGGTTAAATGTGAATGAAAGCCGGGCGTGGTGGCGCACGCTTGTAATCCCAGTACTTTGGGAGGCGGAGACCGGAGGATCCGGGTTCGCGGCCAGCCTCAGCTCTCTCTCTCTCTCTCTCTCTCTCTCTCTGTCTCTGTCTCTCTCTCTCTCTCTCCTTCCTTAGTGAGGCCCTCCGCAACTTCGTGAGACCTGGTTTCAAAATAAAGTATAAAAAATAGGGCCGGGGGTGTAGCGGGAGGTAGAACGCCCCTGCGTTCAATCCCCGGTACCGCAAAAAAAAAAAAAATGTGAATGAAAATCCTTCTCATGCTGTAAGGAATTATGTAAATATGTAAAGGACTGGATGTTGAAAAACATTGCCATTTTACTAATAGGTAAATTACATAAAATATACTTTGAAATATGATATAATGGATAGAAATGCTTCAAAACATAACCTATCATGTCAAACCAAGTGGAACATCTTTTCTACCTGTGTGAAAACAAAACTATCATTAGATTTTTTGAAAGATCTCCCAGCATTAACTTGTTGCCTTAGAAGGAAACATGAAGACTGTGAAGTCAGGTCTGTGAGGTGGAGTTAATTCTGCTCAACTTGCCCCGTTAAATGGCATTATGTTTGCAGTGGAGGCGTAAGAAGGGGGAGAGACATTGTGAATTTCATATTACAAACTATGCTATCAGTCTAAGCTTTCCAGGTACAAATTTCTCATTTGATCCTCTTAAAACTTTTCTGAACTAGATATAGATAAGGTGCTGCTTCCCTCCATTTCCAGATAGAAAATTTTATGAGAATCTCCATGCTGTGAAAAACATGAACTCTAAAGCTGAGGATGATGAAGATGGTGACAGATGCTACTGTTTATCCTATCTTTGTCACAGAAAACCAAATATCATGCCATAGGCCACTGGTTAATGAACTTTGGAAGAGTCCAACCCAGAAAAGTTCAGTGTTTTCTATTGACACATACACAAATTAAGTCTATATTAAATAAATTCTCACGTCATTTTTGCTCTACATGTAGCTTCTTCATAATAGATGGATTTACACTTAATCACTATGATACTAAACAGTGATTTTAAATATGAGTTGGCCTGGAAAAGAAAACACATTTATGATTACTGGTTTATTTTATTAGTTTCTTTCTTCTCTTCTTCTTCTTCCTTTTTTTTTTTTTTTTGGTACTAGGGATTGAACCCAGGAACATTCTACCTCCGAGCTACACCCCCAGTCCTATTTTTTTATTTTGAAACAGGGTCTCACTAAGTTGCTGAGGCTATCTGTCCTCAAACCTACAGTCCTCTTGTCTCAACCTCCCAAGTACTGGGATTACAGGCATGCACCACTGTGTCCAGCTTATTTCAATTAAGTTTAAAAAATCAAAGGATTTATATCACACTATTATAACAGAGTTCTTACTACATATGCATGATTTATTTTAATAATATTAAGAGATATAATTTATTAAGTATTCCTGTTCTAAAGATGTTCTGTAATCTAATGGACACACTTAATTGAGTCATGAAATAACTCTCTAATTAGAAATGGATAGTCAACACATAACAACCCATTTATGTAGATTTAAGAGTTTTATTAGGATATGAACTTATACATCCACATAATTTATGCAAAATATCTTTTCTATGACCTTTATTTGTGAGGAGTAAGAGATCCATAATCTTGAAGGGCTTTAAAATACAAGATAGAACCATTACTTTAGTCAATATAAATGTACTAGACTATTTCAGCAGTCCAAGTTAATAGCTTTATCACACTCAGAAAGAAAAATGTTTCCATAGAAAAATGTGTCCTATTTACATGCAATCTGAGACAAAATATGAATTTTAATAAAATGATAATTTAAAATGGTAAATAAATGACTACTCACAGTTTCGAATATTCTGGCTTTTGAAAACAACAAAATAAATCCATAGTTGGATTCTACACAAACATTTAATTTGGCAAAACCAAGGGCAGCACATCAACTCCTGGAACAAATTATGTCTTTATTAGAAGAGGTAGTGAACATATACAATCAGAGGAACATTTGTTAAAGAGCACATTGGCACATACCAATTAGCTTATAATGTTCATACAAGTCAGAATAAAATTGCATATGCTAGTCACAGTGACTGGTTGAGTTTGCTGCTGGTAGGAAGCCAAGCTAAATTATTACAGGGCAAAGACATCATCTGAGCAATTTTCATTCCCCTCATGAGAAACCCTTCAATTCCTTAGCATCTAGGCAAATTTCTCCAAAACATTTTAATTTTAAATCTGGAAACAAGTACCAAACAGCATTTATATATACATGAGTAGAGAACATTTTAAAATGTTCACCACTAAGCTTAGTTCAAATCACTCTAATATTGCTGAAAATTATTTTTTTGTGTGTGAAGGATTAAGATCCTATAATCTCCTAACCAGCGATGCTCATAATAGGATATGGTCTTGCTGAGGATGCTAACCTAATGACAGAGCCACATTACTGTTAGTGGATGCAGAATGAGAGTACTCTTATACTGTAGGATTTAAGCAGTGCAATCAAAAGAGACAAGTGCACTTTTCCTTGGTCAAAGGGGAAAACTAGTAAAAGAAATCTAAGTGACTCCAAGAAAACTGGCCCCTGACATGTCTGCAAAGGAAGGATATTTTCTGTTAGGTCGGGCTGGCTGGTTCTCCTCTTGGGCGGTAGAGGGAAGGCAGAAAGATCTACTGGGGATGGAGGCGGTGAGACACACCGAACCTCAGGCCCAGCCTGGAAAGTGCACCCTGCCCCGTGGCTCACATTCACGTTGGAGAAGCAGGTATGTAGCCATTGCATTGTCAAACGAGGAGGCGAATGCTCCTTTCTGGATCTCAGCCAAGAGTGCTCCAGGATTCCGTCAGTGGTGGCCCTCACTTCCGGGTTAACAGTAAGCGGCTGATGAGGAATCGTGGCTGGATGGTGATATGGGGGGCACCCAGTACCTTCCCTGCCGCGCCTTCTCCTGCAGCTGCTCCACAGTGGTGCCGGTGAATGGGACGCAGCCTACAAGCATGAAGAAGAGGCTGACCCCCAGGCTCCAGAGGTCTATCTCAGGGCCATATCCCAGGTCCCCATAGACCTCTGGGACACAGTAGGCGAGAGTTCTGCAGACGGTGGTCAGCTTCTGTCCCGCCCTGAAGCAGAAGCTCAGCCCAAAGTCATTGACTTCGACGTTGCCTTCTGAGTCCAGGAGGATGTTATGCGGCTTCAGGTCCCTGCGCACGATGCCTCTCTTGTGGAAGTAGCACACTGCACTGACAACCTGCCGGAACACCCTCCGGGCCTCCTCCTCCTCCAAGCTACCGGACTCCCTGACGTGGTGCAGCAGCAGCCCCCGCCCACATGCTCCATCACCAGGTAGGAAAAGTGGACCATGTCTATGACCTGGAACAGCTGGACGACATTCGGGTGCTCCACTGCCCTCATGATTGCAATTTCAGATAGAACCAAGGGGTTGTCCCTAAATGAAGGCAAGACCTTCACAGCTACCTTGGTTCCGGTGAGGATATGGCAGGCGACTTTGACCCGGGCAAGACCGCCCCTGCCGATCTCCCTCAGGACCACATAATCGTCCATGAGGACATCCTCACAGGGAGAGCTGGCCGCGAGGCCCAGCCAGGCCTCTCTACTCTCTCTCATAGCATTGTCCATAGAAAGCCGCAATAGCAACTAACAATACTAGCTAAAAAACAAAACAACAACAAACCAACAAACAAAAGTACAACAAAATAACAAAACCAAACAAACGTACACACAAAACAACAAAGCCAAAAGCCCAAACCAACAAATCAGATCCAAAGCCACCAGTCCACCAAAAGCACTATATTGGAGTCCCACAGGTCACCACCAAGAGCTCCCTGTACTAATGGACAAAACCCAGCAGCAGCGAGGGCCTTATATAGCCGGTGCTGGAGACTCCCTCGCAATAGCTCCTTGTGAGCTCACATGGCCGGGTCATGTTGGGTGTGGCCCACTGTGGCCGTCTCACTTTTGGGCCTCCAGGACTGTTCCACTTTAATACGAAGAATAAGAAGGACTCCAGAAGCTTTTTTGCTTTGGTGGGTTATGGAGGCTGATGTTTACTTGTTTAGAAATTAAATTTTGTAGGATGCTTCAATGGTTTTTTTTTTCACTTCAAGTAAAAAAATATAACTGTTAGCTTTTAAAAACTTCATCATATCTACACTCAAGGTATTTGATTTCTTTCTCTTTCAACTTGAACTGATTGGTGTCAAAAGGGTGGTAGCACGTCACTCACATCATGATAACAAAACACTCTGTTCCCTAAGACACCACAGGCCATGTGACTAATATCTATGAGGCTGAGAAAAAGAGAGTTTCCATCCTAATTGCCCCATAAGGTCCTCATCACATTTCTTTCACTTATTCATTTTTTAATTTTATTGGTGCATTGTAATTATGTATCACAGTGAGGTTCAAAGTGATACAAACAGCACTTAGTGTATTTCCTTTGGCGTCCCTCGCCACTCCCCTTCCTCCCTCCCTGTACATGTTAGTGAGATTAGTAGTGATACCTTCATATATGGACATCACATTATTTGAACTGTTTCCTTCCTCAAGCCTCCATTTTCCCCCCTCCATCTCCTTCCCATAATCCCTCCCACTATTCTACTGATCTCTCTCATTTATCTGAAGTCCCTTATGTCTCCTATTTTCTCTATAGCTTCCACATATGAGAGAAAACAAAGGACCCTTGATTTTCTGAGACTGACTGATCTCACTTAGCATAATATTCTATAGTTCCATCCATTTTCCTGAAAATGACATGATTTTGATGTTTTTATTATTTTATTAGGTGCATGGTAATTTTACATTATATTGGGGTACAGAGTGTTAGAAAACTAGATGCACATACCCTTGTTGCCCTCCCTACTGGGTTCCTCCCTACCCTCACCCCCAAGTCTTTGAGATTAGAATTGACAATTTTGTATACATTCATAGCATTATTTCTATTATTGCATTCTTTATGACTTCATTCCCCCTCCCTTCCCTAATCACCCTTGGTCATGCCCCTGGAGTCTCTGCTCATCTATCTGATGTTGCCCTTATTGCCAAATATCTCCCTAGCTTCCACATATAAGAGAGAACATACATCTACTTGTTCTTTGGGACTGAGTGTACTCACTTAGCATAATATTCCTGAGTTCCATCCATTTTCCTGCAAATGGTGTAATTTTATTCTTCTTTATGGCTGAGTAAAATTCCATTTTATATACCAAAGTTTTGTGATCCATTCATTCATTGATGGACATCTAGGCTGGTTTCATAATTTGGCTATTGTAAATTACGTTGAACTAGCCATGCATCCCTGGGATGAAACTTACTTGGTCATAGCGAACTATTTTCTTGATGTAGTTTTGAATGCAAATTGCTAATATTTTGTTGAGAATTTTTGCATCTATGATCATCAATGATATTGGTCTGTAATTTTCTTTTCTTGTGATATCTATATGGTTTGGGGATTAAAGTGATGCTGGCATCATCAAATGTATTTGGTAGTATTCCTTCTTTTTCTATTTCATGGAATAATTTGAGGAGCATTGGAATTAGTTCTTCTGTGAAGGTCTTGTAGAATTCAGCTGGGAACCCATCTGGACCTGGAATCTTCTTTGATGGGAGATTATTGCTATTTCAATTTTCTGTTAGGTCGGGCTGGCTGGCTCTCCTCTTGGGCAGTAGAGGGAAGGCAGAAAGATCTGCTGAGAATGGAGGCGGTGCGACACACTGAACCTCAGGCCCAGCCATTTCGATTTCTTTGGTTCTACTGGTTTGTTTAGGTTTTCTCTGTCTTCATGGTGCAGTTTAGGTAAGTTGCAGGTGTCTAAGAATTTGTCAATTTCTTCTTGGTTTTCTATTTTATTGGAGTATAAGTTTTCAAAATAGTTTCTAATAATGTTGTGGATTTCCACATTATCTGTGGTGATATCCCCATTTTCCATCTCTTATCCTTGAGATTTGGGTCTGTTCTCTCTCTCTCTTTTTTTTTTTTAGATGGCTAAGGGTTTGTCAATATTTTTAATCCTTTCAAAACACAGCTTTTTGTTTTGTTGATCTTCTGGATTGTTTTTTGTTTTCTATTTCCTTAATTTATGCTCTGATTTTGATTATTTCCTGCCGTATGCTGGCATTGGGGTTAGTTTGTTCCTGTTTTTCCAGGGCTTTGAGATGCATCATTAAATTATTTATATTGAGTCTGTTTTTCTTATGTGGGCACTTAATGCTATAAATTTTCTTCTTAACATCACCTTTTTTTTGTACTTTCTCTGAATATTTATGTTGTTGATCTTTACTTTTAAACAACTGTGGTCTGAGAGGATGCAAGGAATTATATTGACTTTTTTAACTTGCTGGTACTTGTTTTGTGGCATAAAATATGGTCTATTTTGGAGAAGTTTCCATAGGCAGCTGAGAAGAATGTGTATTCAGCTGTTGTTGGATGGAATATTCTGAAAATGTCAGTTAGGTCCAATTGGTTTATAGTATTCTTTAGGTCTGAGGTATCTTTACTAATCTTTTGTCTGGACGACTGATCTACTGGTGTAAGTGGTGTATTGAAGTCTCCTATGATTATTGTATTGGGGCCTATTTGGGTCTTTAAACCAAGAAGAGTTTGCTTTACATCAGTTGGTGCACTAATATTAGGAACATAAATATTTAATATGTTTAGTCTTTATTTTGGTTAGTTCCTTTTATCAGTAAGAAGAGTTTTGGCTTGATGTCTGCTGCGTTAGATATGAGATTAGCCACCCCTGCTTTTCTTCTGTCTCCATTTGCATGGAAAACATTTTTTTCCATCCTTTCACCTTCAGTTTATGAATCTCTCTCCCTATCAGGTGTGATTCTTGCAAGCAGGATATACTATGATTATGAGTTTTAATCCAATTTGCTAGTCGATGTCAACTGGGGAGTTGAGACCATTGATGTTCAGTGTTATTATGGAGAGATGATTTTTGTTTCCTGTCACTTTGAATAAAATTTTTTATTTGAGACAATAATGATTCTCCTTGGATTAGTTATTCATCTCATGGTATCCATTCCTTCTTTGGTTTGGATGTTTGTTTTTCATTTCTTCCTTGTGGTTCATTTCTTTGAGTGTTTTCTCAAGTGCCAGTTTGGTTATCATGAATTCTTTTAACTTCTGCTTATCTTGGAAAGTTTTTATTTCTCCATCAATTTTGAAGGATAGCTTTGCTGGATAAAGTAGTCTTGGTTGGAAATTGTTTTCTCTAAGAGCTTGAAGTGCATCACTCCATGCCTTCCTGGCTTTTAGTAGTTGGGCTGAGAAATCTGGAGTAATTCTTATTGTTTTACCTCTGAATGTCAGCTGGTTTTTTGCTCTCAAATCAGCATTCTCTCCTTAGTCTCAATGTTACACATTTTGATTATAATGTGGTATGGGGATGTTCTTATTTGGTCTTGTCTGTTTGGGGTTCTGGATGCCTCCTGTACTTGGATGTCCTCATCTTGCTCCAAGTTTGGGAAATTTTCTGATATTATTTCTCTGAAGAGATTCTTAATTCCATTTGGGCTTCTATGCCTTCTTCAATGCCCGTTATTCTTAGACTAGGTCTTTTAAAATTATCCCAAAACTCTTGGATGTTCTGATCCTGCTGTTGTGTTGTTTTTACTAAACTCATGACTATATTTTCAGTTTTGAATATACTGTCTTCTATGGCTGAGAGCCTGTTTTCATGTGGTCTATTCTACTGGTGATAGTGTCAGTGGGATTGTTTATTGACTTTTTCAATTTATTCAGATTTTCTGTTACTTCTTTAAGGACATAGTTCTTAATTTCTTGAATACTCTCTTTGCTTTCTTTTTGAGGTCACTTATATTGAATATCAAGATTCTGAATTCTCCATCTGGCATCCTCTTCACCTCTGTTTCAGTGGGTTCTGTTGTTGTGAGATAGTGAGGATTAGATGTGGTTTTGGTGAACTTTTCCCCCATATTTTGGGGGGTCTTACATGCTTGCGATGAAGTATGAATAAGTTTCTAAGCACCTGCTTCTTAAAATTGGCTGTTTGACCTCAGCCTTCACTGCCTCCTGAAATGGGTCTGGCATGACTGGGTTGTTTCAGAGTCTGCTTTGCCTGGTTACCCCCTCTAGGCTGTTCTGTGATGTGGTCAGGATTTGTTAACTGTTCAGGAGGGTGGTCTTCAACTTGGCTGTTTTGTTGATACTGGGCATGATGTCTAAAACCCCCATTCTTTTCTTTCCAATTTGTAGGGAGATGTGCCTTTTTTCCCAGTGCTCCTTGTCAGTATACTGGGGGTGTATGGATGAAATTTGGTGAGTTATCCTCTGGCCTGTTCTGTATTTGGCAGAACTGGCTGCAGAGTATTTGTTTCTTGATGTCCTGTCTTTGTAGTTCAGAGTTTTCACTTTTGGTTGGGAGGTATAAATCCAGGCGGACACTAATATTTGGTAGAGTGAGGGTTAGGGAGAAGATAGTATAGCAGGGACAGTCCAAAACAGAAGAATCAGAAGGGGAGAGGAAAACTACTCTGGTTTATTCTATAAAGAGACAAATGCTCAAGAAGAGGGGAGTGAGATAGAACGAAAGTATAAGAAAAAGTAAAGACTCAGATGGAACCTTGCTGCAGACTAACCTGTAGATAGACACAACCACATGGAGAGATGGCCCTATTTAGAAAGAGAGACCTCAGACAAGACTAGTAGCACATAAACAAACAGGATAAAAAAAGAAAGAAAGAAGAAAAAGAAACAAAAAACAAAAACCTATAGTGCAAAACAAAATGAAATGGATTAAAAATGAATGTTATATAGTGATAAGAGTATACAAAAGAGGAAGAGAAGATAGAGATCAATATAACAAACAGAATGGTGAAACCAGAAGAGAGACCCCCAAAACACTATCAATAACAGAGAAATAAAAGTATTTATTAGAGAGTAAAAATTTAAAAAGGAAAAAGAAAAATAGAGAAAAATTTAAAATATAGATAAAAAGTTCTAACTAAAAAGGTTTGAAAAGATTTCATAAACTTAATACAAATTTTAAAGAAGATGAGTTTTTCCTTTTTTTAATATGTATCTTTTTAGGGAGGAGACTTGATTTTGTTGGTAGTGAAGTTTAAAAAAAGGAATCCTCTTCTGTTCCAAATGATATGGGCTTCTGTTGCCCCTGTTTAATAGTCTGTGTTTCCTTTACCCTTCAGTGGGCAGGATCTAGGAGGGTCGATTTGAGCTCCGTAGAGTCTTGCTCTCAAATCCTTTCTAGTTCAGGTTAAGGATTGTGAGTTCTTCCTTGCACCAGGTAGCTTTGATGCTATATTGGGTGGGGGAAGGAGAAAATCCTCTCCCTGCCAGTAGGCCCAGTGATCCTGGTTGCCAGACCTAAGAGCGCCTTAGGGTCCATGCTTATATTGGGTTCTGCACTGTTTGTTGTGTTCATGAGGTGTGTGGCTAGAGCACAAAAACCAGGAGACGCTACTCCAACTGCACAGACCCCACCGGTGCAGGTCTGTGGTGGGTGAGCCTTGTTGGTGCCATGGTTCTCAGTCTCTCGGCAACCTGAGTTGGCCCCCTTGTAGCTTGCACTCCTGCTGCTGCCACCAGGTCTATAACAGAAGTTGTACAGTTTTGCAAGGAGAGCCTGCTAGCAGTTCCTGTTTGGAGGTGCCTCTGAGTCTGGGTCCAGTGGGTTTCTCCCTGTGCTACCCCTGGGGGGCGCACTCTGGCCTCAGCCAGACCTTTGGCTCTGACTTGGTGGCTGTGGCTGGGCTGTGCCAAAGGTGGTATTTGTTAGTATGGCTCCCTGAGGCAGTTTGAGATCTGGACTGTATGGGCTGTTCTCCGTGCAGTTGGGGTGAGCGAGGCTGTTCTCAGCACCACTCAAGGTGGATAGACATTTGTGCTAGGTCAGGGGGAGGGAGAGGCCTCTGGATTGGCCACAAAAACACACCCGAAGGCAGGGGAGCTCTTCGGTGCTGCTTTTGCTGGGATTTGATGGGTAGGGAGGGGGTGGCCTCCGAGCTGCACCCAGGACCCTGGCTGACCCCTAGCCATTTTGGCAGGGCTCTGGTGCTGGAGATGGGGATGGAGGATGGGCCCCCGGAGGGTCAGCATGTCCATTCTGTGGGACTGACTGAGTGGGCTAGGGACTGTATAGCCCCCACTATGTCACCTGGCATGTGCTGCCTTTGCTGGCTGGAATGTTTGGGACCTATGGTACACAGGCAGCAGCACAAGCTACCGCTCCCGCAGGGGTCACCGTGAGTCAGGGTACTAGCCACTTCTGTTGAAGCTGCTTTTGTGGGGATGTTGCCGGGTGCCTCTGCTCTGGGTGCAGGGGGCAGGCTTTGTCCAGTGGCTGGGCCGCATGGGGGGAGCAGCTGGGTCATGTGCGTGGACTTTGTCTCCCTGGCTCTGACCACTGATGCTGTGGGGGCTGTGCACTCGTCCTGGTTCCGTTTGTGGATGCAGAGTTCAGTGGCCCAGAAAATGGCTGAGGAAAAAGTTCTATAACAGTCTCTGGCTAGGCACCGAGCCCTGTAGACCTGGCCTGGTCCTGCTGGCTGCTCCATTTATCTAGACTATTATGGATCAGAGATTGTTTGCTCTGTCATAGATAAGTTGTTACTTGTTCCCCCATTGCTTGCTTACCTCAGAAAGGTGAAGGGAGAGTTCCTTAGGTCGATTTTCTTACACCTCCCCAAGGTTCGCATCTATCCCATCAACTATCTTGAGCCCAACTCACCCAAAGGGATCTACTTATGTTTAAATTAAAACTGTTTCATTAACCATTTAACATGTTGATCACAGTCAGAATAGTCTGTCAATTATTTAGGTAAGATTATTTAAATCATGCTTAGTTATTTACTTAGTGATGGATTAAGGATTCGAATATGGACTTCAAAATATGTCCTATGATTTCACCTATTAAAAATTAGGAGACAGTGTGACCAAAATATAAAGTATATTTGTCCAAGGCAATGGTTAGTTCTATAAGATTTCCACAGAAAAGGGCAAAAGTGATGGTAACTGGCTTTTCTGTGAATGAGAGGAAAATCAGAATGTGGTATGGTAAATCCAAGACACTAGCATTTAGCAAATTAATTACTCTGCCACTTCATCACACTGGGAAATTGCTTAATCCAATTGGTCATACTTCAGAGAGTGAAGAAGGAAAAAAATCCAGACGAAGAGAATAAAAGTTCATATAACTTCTTTTTAAAATTACTATTTTATGTATATTATGTGAATTATATCTTATGTTTTGTCATGAATTATTTAAAACCATTAATACTGGCATGCCACTTCTCTGTGATTTATAAATTTGCAGTCCTTACAACTAGCCATGTCTAAACTGCTGTGCTATCTTGAAAAGACCTGTCACTACCTGCCTAGGATCAAAGTAAGTTGTGATACCATTTCCCATGCTTTTCCTTTCAAACTTTCTACAGCTTGGTGTTTTACATATTCCTTTGAAAACAGGATACAGTTGAATTTTTCAAAACACAGTCTGACAATCTTTGTCTTTAAACAGGAGCATTTAATCAGTTTACACTTTATGTCATTGTCAACACACTTGGTTGAAACTACACTATCTTGTGTTTCCTGTTCATCTCTGTTGTATGTTAGTTTCTCTCATAATTTTGGTGTTTTTAGAATCAGTATTATTTTAGTTAGCATTTCACTTATCTCTCCATTATTATGCAGTTTTCTGTTCTCTTTGATTTACTCTAGAAATTATACATAACTTTATCAAACACTGTGTCCCTCGTTCAGACAACTCAAGGACCAAAAGAACCAAGTTAACTTTATTTAACTTCTCCTCATCTCATATAAATTTTGTTGTGTATTTTAATTCCCTCAATTTTAGTATTATTTTATGAATAAAAATTTCATTTATATTTACCCAAACATTTATCACCTTCTTTCCTCTTTATTGCCTCTTTCCACTCTAGGATAATATTTCTATTACATAAAGTAACTATTTTAATGCAGGTTTGCTAGTGACAAAATCAAGGATGCTTTTTGTTTTTGTCGATGACTGGTTTTATTCTATTTTTGCTTTAAGAATATTTCCACTGATTATGAGTTTGTAGTTTAGCAGTCATTTTCATTCAGAACATTAAGCATAACATTTCACTGTATCCTAGCTTCCACTATTATTCTTGATGTTGTTAAAATCTAACTATAGAAGAAAATCTGTCTGCTTTTCTCTGGTATTTCTCTTTTTTGCAATTTAAGTGTGGGTTACTTTCTCTTTCCATTATTTTCTTTTTTTAAACTTACCTATGATTCCTTGCACTCTTTAAATCTTTAGACTGAGTTTTAAAAACAGTTCTGGAAAAATTTCAGGCATTATTCCACCAAATATTGCTTCTGTCTCTTCCTCTCCTTACGTGACTCCAATTAAGTATATATAAGGATTCTCTTATCATTTCTTTCCTTGCTCTTGTTTTATATCCTTATGCTACCATCATTGTTGTTTAGTCTTCCCCACCCCCCACTCCTTCCAGCTCACTAAGTCTCTATGTTGTTGAGTCAAATCTGCTGTTAAACTCATTCAGTGAATTCTTAGTTTCAATCAACACTTTTGTATATGTGTGTGGTACTAGGGATTGAACCCAGAGTGTGTGTGTGTGGGGGTCTACCTCTGAGCTACAACCCCAGCCTGTTTTGTTTTTTTCTTTTGAAACAGGGTCTCACTAAGTTACCACACACTGGCCTCAAACTTACAATCCTCCTGTCTCACCCTAGGATTATAGGCATGTGAGACCAGACCCAGCTTGATTATTGCATTTTCAAACTAGAATTCCAGTACAATTTCTTTTCAGATCTGCTTATCAACTTTGTGTAGATTTTCAAATATATATATATATATATATATATGTATATATATATATATAATAGTTTAATTACAGTTTGCATCTAAGAATTCCAATACTTTAAGTCCTGGTGGTTTATTTTTTATTTTTAGATTCTTATTCCAAAATAATTCCAAAATCACAGAATAGTTGCAGAAAATAGCACATAGAATACCCATACAACCTTTGCTTGATTCAAATATTGTTAACACTCTCCCCCTTGGCTTTGCTATTCTATTTATGGACATTATATAATAGATATTATAGAGCGATAGTATAGAAAATATGTATCTGAGAATTAATCCAAGCAGAAGTAAGCGAAGTACAATGATTCAGGGAAAGAGAAATATCCCTTTATCATTAGATCTTGACAGATAAATAAATAGATCCTTAAACCCTTGATCTTGACATGTGTGAATTTACTCTATGGATTTCCTAGCTTTGCAGGCCCATTCTTCGAACCTATTTTGAATTAGATTTTTATCTTTTGCAACTCAAGTTCTGAGCTGATTCAAAGTTTAAAATTCTATGTACCCAGTAAATTTCTGTGTATAAGCATAGCATTATTTCCTCCCAAGACTTGCCAGTCAGCAAGCAATAACCACATGGAGAAGAGAAAGCATATAAAATGAGAAATAATATAGTAGGAATTAAATCTAAGTAGAAAAGATGGAAATGCTAATTAGCACATTTAATTTTTATGTCATCAGATCTTATAATATTTCAATTATTGATAAGTAGCCTTAGGAAAATAAAATTCACATACATGATAATGCACACCACTGCTTCCAAATAAGTCCACAGCACCTGGGTATCTGCCATTGTCCTTATATAAAATGTTATGTCAACAGCGAGGCATTAGCAAACAAATCATTTTCAGAAGTGCTTGAACACAGCTGAGGAGTTTCCAGTCCAAGTCTCCAGAGTCATCACATCTCTCATCAAGAGTCTGAAATAGACTAACTCATTTCCCTGGGAGCTCCCATTTACCTTTCTCCTATTATCAATTCTACATATGGCAGCCAGAGAGCACATCACCACATCTTCCCACTGAAAGAAGAACAAGCACTGAAATCCTTTCTTTCTACAGCTTACCGAGGGGCTTCTCAGTGGCTTCTAGCAATCTCATCTCCTACCCCTATTCCTCACCCATTCCATTCCAGTGATACTGGATTGCTTGGGGTGCCTCTAACATGGCGGACTGATTCCTTCCACAGCAACTCTGTCTGCAGAGCTCACCTCCACATACTCTCAGGGCCCAGGTCTCATTTAATCCAGGTCTCTGCTCAAATATCACATCTTCCAATAACCTTTCTTAAACTACTTAAAACATACTTCCAACCCTGCTAGCAGGCTTTCTACCCTTCCTCTGTCTTCCTTTCATACATAGTACTCACACTACCTAAGGTGTGATCTTGTTTATCTGTTGTTCATTCTCATTCATATTCTCTCTTTCTCTCTCTCTCTCTCTCTCTCTCTCTCTCTCTTTCTCTCTCTCTCCCTCTCTCCTAGAAAGTAAGTTCCAGAAGAGCGACTTTGTTTTCTCACTGCCATATTTCCAGACCCTAGAGTAGTACCTGGTACCTAATAGGCACTAATAAAAATGTAGTTGAGTATATAACTGTAATTCACTGAATTATAATAATAATCCAATTATCATTAAATTATTATTGTTGTTAAAATCTCTTTTCCTAATATATACATATATATGTGTGTGTGTATGTATATATATGTGTGTGTATATATGTATATATATTATATATGTGAATATATATGTGTGTGTGTATATGTATGTGTACATATATATGTGTACATATATATATATATATATTATATATATAGAGAGAGAACTACAGTATATACAGGATTTGATGCTATCCATGGTTTAAGGTATCTACAAAGCACAAGGAGCCCATGGCAGAGTAGTGTAGATGGAGATTGTTATTATTATTATTATTATTATTATTTTTGTTGTTGCTGTCATCATTGTTGTTGTTATTGTTAATGTTTATAAATCTTTGTAATGATTAAATAAGACTTATTATTTATTATTTTTGTGGTACTAGGGATTGAACCCAGGGCCTCATGCATAATAGTGGCAAGTACTATACCTCTGAGCTACATCCCCAGCCCTTTTTTATTTTATTCAAAATAGTATCTTGCTAGATTACTCAGGCTGGTCTTCATGTGTCATGTGTGTGTGAGGGGCGAGTACTAGGGATTGAATGCAAAGGATTCTACCTCTGAGTTCAAGCCCCAACTCATTTTATTTGGAAACAGGGTCTCCCTAAGTTGCTGCATAGTGGCCTTGAACCTGCAATTCTCCTGCCTCAGCCTCCTGAGTAGGTGGAATTACAGCACACCTTACCTGAATTATTTTTTCTTTATTTATTAAAAATGTTTTAATAAAACATATAAATAGGGAGTATCTAGATATTTTTAACTTTTTAGAATACCTATTTAAAAATCAAAATGCAGCTGGGCATAGTGGCACATGCCTGTAATCCCAGTACTTGGGAGGCTGAAACAGGAGAATCACAGGTTCAAGGCCAGACTCAGCAAACTGAGTGAGACTCTCAGCAACTTAGTGAGACCCTGTTATAAAATTTAAAAAATGATAAAATAGGACTAGAGGTCTATCTGAGACATAGAATGATCCTGGGTGTAATCCTCAGTACCAAGAGAAAAAAAAAAGAAGTTTAAGTGCCATATTATTAACTTTTCTAAATATGTATTTTCTTAATGAACTTTTTCAAAACTCTCCACTTAAACTTTTTTTACAAATTATTTTGATCATTTCATCCTTCCTTGTAAATTAATTGGGTTCTTGGAGTAATAGTGTGATTTCACAGACACAGGAGAATAGATTCTAAATAAATCATTAGATGAATGAGATTACCAAAACAGCCTCAATATTTTTTAAGAGCTAGAGCAATGTAGCTATGGAGTCCTGCTAAGACTAAAATTGTATATACAACATATACAGATTCTGCCACACACAAAAAAATGGGGGTTCATGAATATAAAGTAAGACCAAAGAAGTGGTGTATAATTTTTAGGTACACAGACTCTAAGTTTTTAATCTTTCCTATATTTATATACTATCACTTTCTTTATTCTCAGTCCTTACTTTTTTAAAATAACAGTACATTAATTTAGCTTAGAACTACCAGTTAATCTATAAAAAGTAACTGGGAAGAAAGCAAAGCAAACGTAGGTAGAGAAAAATTGAGCAATAATGATTAATGCCAAATCTAACCTTTCTGCTCAAGAGCATCTAATGTCAAATATAGACCAAATTACTTTTAATAGTCTCTGCTATGATTTCCTTTAATCATAAACTATGAAAAGTCAATTACTCGACATAAAACATTAATATATTTAGTAGAAAAAAACAAAACACAAAAAAACTCGTAATTGAGATTTATGGTACCTTGTTAAGCCAGATATTACTGCCTAAATTACTTCTGCAAGTGGTAAGGTTGAAGATATAAATATGACAATGAATAAGATTTTAAAATAGCTAGGAAACATGGTTCTAGGTGTAAGTCTTTGGTTCAAACAAGTGTTAATCACTGAGTTTCTGATGACTGAAATCATTGCTTTAGATATTATTGTTTACTTTTCAGTATTTCCTATAGATGAAAAGATTAGTCATCATAATCATTTGCCATGCTGATAATGGCATGGTATAGTCTTATACCTTATGTAAGTATAAGGAGAAAACAAAGTACTGGATATCATTTTCTTATCACCCAGGGCCTTGCACAGCCTAGGCAAACACTCATCACTGTGCCATGTTCCTGGCCCTCATTTTCAAATTTGTTATGTTATCCCTATTCCCCATAATATGCTGAATACTGAACTGTAAATGGAATTTTAAATGAATATGTTTCTATAGCTTGAAAAGCTGCTAAAAGTCTTTTTAATGAAGAAATTCACAACTATGTTAACTATCAAGGGCAGTTGGTGGGGAATTTGGAATAGCTGAGAGTGAAAAGACAAGGGGAAAGTGATATCCCTGTAGGGCACAGTAGACATAGAAAGGGGAGCTTTAGCACTACCTAAGCAAAACAGACGTAATCTTTACATTTCATCTGTTCCGATGATTGTCCTGGAAAACCATGGACAGGAGCTATAGCAAAAGCAAGTATTTGGACCCCAACTGCCTACCTTTCACCCCTGTCTTCCACCACTTCAAAATGATCCTCTCTACTCATCTACTGCCCTTTCTTAGAAAATAAAATCTTTATTAAGGAGAAATTCAAAGTTACTTCATTTGACAGGAAAGATAAGCACAAAAAACTGTAAAATATAGTGCTTCAAATAAGAGATGACACTCATTCTTATTGCAGTCTCTTGGAAATTAACTGTGAACTTAATACTTTGAAGATAATGTGATAATCAACTGGCAAAAATAACAAGGTAGACTATGATATAAAATGCATTTCAGTAAAGAGAGATAATGCCAACACATTCCTTTCCCAGAGTAAGTGGGGAAAGATACATGCTTCATGCTGTTCCTTCCTATTTTACAAGTCAACAAATTAAGTGACATGGAAAAAGGGTATTTTTCCTCACTATATTTTAATAATTTCCTTTTTTGAAGATATACCACTACTTTAAGCAATCTTACCTACTGTGTATCTATTCTGTGGGCTAAATATATTTTTATACATGATATTTTTCCAAATTATTAACTTTAAAGCTGGGCATGGTGGCACACGCTTGTACTTTTGAAAAACGTGTTGAGCTGGGTATGGTGGCGCACGCTTATAATCCCAGTACTTGGGAGGCTGAGACTGGAAGATCCAGGTTCTTGGCCAGCCTCAGCTATTTAGTGAGTCCCTCTGCAACTTAGTGAGACCCTGTTTCAAAATAAAGAATAAAAAAAATAGGGCTGGGGGTATAGCTCAGAGGTAGAATGCTGCTGGGTTCAATCCCCAGTTCTGCAAAAAAAGTAAATAAATTAAATAAAACAAATTATTAACTTTCATTGAGTTTAAGCTAAGTTATATGTAGAATTTAATGAAGAATTAGAATACATTCCAATTGGGTAAACTCTCTTTTTATAAAAATTATTCATAGCTGCCTTTCATCTAACTAGTTTTTCTAAGAGGGAATACCAATTATAAGAGATTCAATACCTCTTTAAAAAGTTAAAAACAAAAACATGAGACTCAATGGGTTGAGAAAGTAAAAGGCTCAGTATGATAAGAGCTTAGCAAAGGAAGAGTTTTAGCAGATTAATTTGAGAAGTGGGCAGGAAACAAGCTCAAGATTGTCCTAAATATTTGAATTCATTTTTCTAAAAGAGAAAGAATATTAGGAGGAATGGGATTGACGGGAAGTTCAGTGATTAAGATGTTTTTTGACATAGAAGGAGGTGAGAGAGCACTTTTGAAAAACCTGTTGAGCTGGGTGTGGTGGAGCATGCTTGCAATCCCAGTAGTTGGGAGGCTGAGACAGGATGATCCCAGGTTCAAGGCCAGCCTCAGCTACTTAGCGAAGCTCTCCGCAACTTAGTGAGACCCTGTTTCAAAATAAAGAATAAAAAAATAGGGCTGGGGGTGTAGCTCGGAGGTAGAAGCCCCTGGGTTCAATCCCCAATACCACAAAAGAAAAAAGAAAAGAAAAGCATGTGTTGCAAATTCTGGGATGAAATCACATGTACAAAAAAAAAAAAAAAAAGAGAAGATGGAAAAATCATACATCACTGAATAATGCCAAAGAAACTGGAACCACCAAAAGCTATGGCTAATATTCAGTGCAAAAATATTAAAGACCAAGGGGAAAATCTAGTTCCATTTTTTCTTTCATTTTTAAAATTCAAAAAGTCATAATATATTCTACAAAATGGGAACTAAACAGGTAAGGAGGGAGTAATCTATTTCCCCTCTATTTTACAACACATTTAGAATAACAGATTTCCAGTCGGGTGTGGTGGTGCACCCTTGTAATCCCAGTACTTGGAAGGCGGAGATAGGAGGATCACAGGTTCACGTTCAGCCTCAGCTACTTAGTGAGGCCCTCTACAATTTAGTGAGACCGTGTTTCAAAATAAAGAATAAAAAATAGGGCTGGGAGTGTAGCTTGGAGGTAGAATGCCCCTGGGTTCCATCCCCAGTACTGCAAAATAGTAATAATAATAATAATAATAATAACAACAACAACAGATTTCCTGTGTATATTTTATCTAACTCTAGTAGGGTTTGCATATTTTTTGTAACACATTTCCCCCAACATATATTATAACATATGTATTTTTATCTTATTACAATCCTCATGTTTACTTGTAATGGCTGTATATTATCCTCAAGTGTATGTGCTTAACTGTAGTGTTGGCCATTTGAGTTACTTCTGATGCTTTATTATTATATATACCACATCCATCAACATTTTCAAATATGTGACCTTTTCCATATTTTGTACAATTTCCTTAAGATATATTCCCAGAAGTAATACTAATAGATCAGACGGTATTAATATTTTATAGGTGTTCCCCCCATACTGACAAATTGTTTCCAAAAGTGCTGTGCCAATTTTAATTGCAATGAACAGTGTCTGAAAGCCTCAGATTCACATATCCTTGCCAACATGGGACAGGATTATTTTCAACATTGGCATTTTAGTAGGTAGCTAACTAGTCCTCATATTGTTCATATTTGGTCTAGTAAAGCATAGAATGGGAAAGAATATCCACAATTAACAATTTGACAAAAGCTCTCTATTCTAGTGGCTATCTTTGTGATTAAGATGGTTAAATAGATTCTGGAAGATAACCCAATGAGATTAGTTCACAATAAATCACATATACAGAAAGCATGCTGATAGAAAAGTGCTAATTGGGCAGGGGTCTCTAGGGAAATGCCATGAAAGGAGGCCTTCGGTCCAGTCCTATTCACACTATTAATCATACAACTAAAGTCACAGAAGGCAAGACAACCACCTGTGAAACTGAACAAATACACACACATTTCCAAGTAAAGAACGCTCATACATATTAAACCAGCAATTCCTTTTCTAGGTCCTACAGATGTTTGTACGGGATTAGTCATGACAGCATTTGAATTTGTTCTTCTTAAAGAGAAAGATGGTGTTAACCAAAAGATTGGAAAAAATATAGTTGTTCATTGGAAGGGGACTGCCAAATAGTAAATCAATTATGCTATTTTCAATAAATGTAATATCATGGAGTTGTAAAAATGAATAAATGGCTCTTTATGTATAAACTTTAACAGTTCTCCCAGGTTGTTGAATTTAAAATGCAAGAAGTAAAACATGTATATAGTATGTTGCTATTTGTATAAAAGTTAGGGGAAAATAGTGTTATTATGAGCATAGGTAATCTCTTGAAAGATTACAGAATGCTTAATTTTATGTGTCAATTTTTGACTGGGCTAAAGGATGCCTATATAACTGGGAAAATATTATTTCCGTGTGTGTTTGTGAGACTTCTGAACGAGATCAGCATTTGAATTGGTAGACTGGGTAGACTGAGAAAAGGTCACCTTTACCAGTGTGAGTGGGCATTAGCCAATCCTTTGAGATACAGTTTGAAGTTCTGGGGGATGAGAGGCCCCATGATCTGCTACTCACAAGCTCTAGAAAGCCACAAAAGCCTGTGGGGTGACTCAATTAGAGTCCGAAGTCCTGAGAACTGGGGGAGAGGGGACCATGCTTTAGGTTGTGGTCTGAGTGCTAACACCTGAGAACCAGGAGTGGCAATGTCGGGGAAGGAGAAGATGGATTGTCTCAGTTCAGGCAGAGAGTGAATTTCTCACCTTTCTGTTCTGTTCCAGCTCTCAACGCCTTACCCCCGTTGGTGAGGGCAGTCTTCTTTACTTGGTCTACTAATTCAAGTGTTAATATCTTCTGGAGATACCCTCATTGAAATAATATTTTACCAGCTCTCTAGGCATCCCTTAGCCCAGTCAGGTTGACACATAAAATTAATCATCACAGATACCATGACACTAATAAGAGTAGTTATCTGTTTGGGGGGATGATAACTGGGTGTATGGTAGAGGGATAAAGGAGGAAGAATGTTTACTGTGTATTTTTGGAACCATGTGTATATGGCCTATTAAAATTAACTACATTAATTTACAAAAGAAAACATTTACAAGATTTTCCTGACCTTATACACTAGAATGGAACCAGCTGTCAGATTGCACGTCCCTATAATCTACAGGAAGGCAATGGTTGTGACAGAGAACCAACGATCAGCCAGTTTTCCTTTCCTTGTTCTGTTCTTTTCCAATAATTTCATTATTTTCTCAAGTATATTTCATGAGATCATCAATATCATCCTGTACAGCCGGGCGTGGTGGCGCACGCTTGTAATCCCAGTACTTTGGGAGGTGGAGACCGGAGGATCCGGGTTCGCGGCCAGCCTCAGCTCTCTCTCTCCCTGTCTCTCTCTCTCTCTCTCTCTCTCTCTCTCTCTCTCTCCCTGTCTCTCTCTCCCTGCTCTCTCTCTATCTCTCTCCTTAGTGAGGCCCCATGCAACTTCGTGAGACCCGGTTTCAAAATAAAGTATAAAAAAAATAGGGCCGGGGGCATAGCGCGGAGGTAGAATGCCCCTGCGTTCAATCCCCGGTACCACAAAAAAAAAAAAAAATCATCCTGTACAGAGCTTAGTCAATATACTAGAGTAGACTTCTGCTCAAAATCATATTTCAAGGACAACGTATTTATGCTCTTAGGGTAATTCTGCCCATCTCAATATCCAGACCCCTTTGTTCTTCTTTAGAAGTTATAATTTATGATCTGTAGGTCAAATGAAGAGAGAAAATATATTCAAAATCTTAATCTGTATTTATTTTCTTATTTATATAAGAACATGGTTTTCAGCTTTATTATAATCAAATTTCACAGAACTTTTCATTGTATTTTATAGTGGAGCTAGCCTATAGTTTATGTTCTTAAGATATACCAGCTTATATTGTCTCACTTTAAGCGTGTGCTAATGAAAATTAGCAGAGTAATTGATAACATACATACAGGTAATTACATTTATTCTTTAAGAAAACACTTGCTATACCAAAAAGAATTCTTTATTTGAGCCCCGCCCCCAAATACAAATACTTCTTAAGTTCTCATATAAAGATTTGAAAAGCAAAATCCCAGCCGGGTGTGGTGGCACATGCTTGTAATCCCAGTGCCTGGGAGACTGAGACTGGAGGATATAGGTTCGCTGCCAGCCTCAGCTACTTAGTGAGGCCCTCCGTAACTTAGTGAGACCCTGTTTCAAAATAAAGATTAAAAAAATAGGGCTGGGGGTGTAGCCCGGAGTTAGAATGCCCCTGGGTTCAATCCTCAGTACCGCCAAAAAAAAAAAAGCAAAATCCCAAAATACTCCTACAAAGTTATTCAACTAGGAAGTTGGTCAGATTTCACTTAATATATAGCAATTTAGTGTTAAATAATGTTGTACAATTAGTTCTTTCAAAAAATAAGTTTATCAATCTAATGTTTTATTTCTAATATGATTGTCTGGAAGCCAAAACCATAATTATTTTTCTAATTATTTTTGTTTATTTGTTTTAGTATACATTTTGTATGATTATTAAAGTAGTGCCTGTTCCTGGCCCCAAAAAAATTATATACAGAAAAAAAACACCCATAATCACACTTTCTAATTCTAATATTTTTCTAGGCTTTTTATATATGTGAATGTAGGGCCCTACATAAATTTTGTATTTGCTTATTATATTATTTCATAAGCATTTTCTAATATTATTATTCATTTTTCAAAATTATAAAGTCCTAAGTCAAAATTATGACTTTGATGGCATATGCCCTAATATAATTATTTCCCCTTTTATTGGCAAATAGATTCGTTTTTACTTTTGAACTACTGCAAATGGCACTTTAATGAAACTGTTTGTATCTCTGGTTAATTACATGGAATTAATTTCTAGAAATGGTATTAGTGAAACAAAAGGAGTATTTTATTTTACAGTGGATATCTGTTTGTTTAATGTTTCACAATCATTTGATTTGTCTTGGAAGCTGGTCTTGGTGTGACTGACAATCAAGGTGCCCAGTGATCTTCTGTTTAAGGCATGGATTGAAATTACAGATAGTCCTGTTCCATTCCCGATTCTAGGAATTTGGATCTGAAGCAAATGGACTCATGGTCAGAAAAAGATTGACACTGATTCGTCCAAGTAGTGATGGTCCCTTGGAAAGACTCCATTCATTCCTCTCAATATCTCTATAGCCATTCTTTTCATTTTCCATTTCTTTTGATTCTGCAGCTACAGAATACCTTCCTTTTAGAGCCAGGTGTGGTGGCGCATGCTTGTAATCCCAATACTTGGGAGGCTGAAACACGAGGATCACAGGTTCACAGCCAGCCTCAGCTACTTAGTGAGCTCAGAGGTAGAATGCCCCCTGGGTTAATTCCCTAGTACCACACACACACACACACACACACACACACACACACACACAATTTGAAAAGTACCTTCCTTTTATTGTGGATCTTATTTGTTAAATTAGTCATGACTGATAGCCATAGCATGTAATTGAAGAATTCTGTAAACACCAATGAATAGCCTTCACAGAAGTTTAAGAACAACAGTAGTCTACTTCATTGTCATCATCTTTGTCAATATTTGTAAATGAATCAACTTTTCATGGCAGTTTTTTTTTTTTTTTTGCGGTACCTGGGATTGAACCCAGGGGCGTTCTTCCTCCAAGCTACACCCCCGGCCCTATTTTTTATACTTTATTTTGAAACTGGTCTCATGAAGTTGCGGAGGGCCTCACTAAGTAGCTGAGGCTGGCTGTGAACCCAGATCCTCAGGTCTCCGCCTCCCAAGTACTGGGATTACAAGTGTGCGCCACCATGCCTGGCTTCAGTACTTGGGAGGCTGAGATAGGAGGATCACAGGTTCACGGGCAGCCTCAGCAGCTTAGTGAGACTCCCAACAACCTAGGAAGACCCTGCTTCAAAATGAAAAATAAAAAGGGCTGGGGTGTAGCTCAGAGGTAGAACATTCCTGGGTTTGATCCCTGGTACCTCAAAATAACTAACTAACTAAATAAATATCTTTAATTTTTATCAGTAAGTTAACATTTTTTTAATTGGGTACATTGTAATTTTACATCATATTGGGGTACAGAGTGTTAGAAAAATACATGCACACAACTCTTGTTGCCCTTCCTACCAGGTCCCTCCCCTCCCTCACTCTTACCCCACAAGTCTTTGGGACTGGAATTGGCAATTTTTTATATGTTCATGGCATTATTTCTATTATGTGTTCTTTATGACTTTGTCTCCCCCCACCCCTTCCCTAGTCACCCTCAGTCACTCCCCTGGAATCTCTGTTCATTGATCTGATGCTGCCCTTATTTCTGAATATCTCTCTAGCTTACACATATAAAGGTGAACTTAATAGACACTTTTCAAAAGAAGAAATGCAAATGGCCAATAAATATATGAAAAAAGTTCATTATTTTTAACAATCAGGGAAATGCAAAGCAAAACTATACTGAGACCACATCTCACTCCAGTTAGGATGGTAATCATCAACAACACAATAATAAATGCTGGTAAGGATGTGGGGAAATAGGAGCCCTATTGCACTGTTGGTGAGACTGCAAACTAGTACAGCTGCTTTGAAAATCACTGTGGAGGTTTCTCAGAAGATTGGGGATGGAACTACCATATGACCCAGCGATAGCGCTCCTGGGCATCTTACCAAAGGAAATGAAATCAAAATGTTATAATCAGCCCTGTAAATCCATGTTCATAGCAGCACAATTTACAATAGCCAAACTATGGACTCAACTTAAATATCCATCAATGAACGAATGGATCACAAAGTTGTGGTATATATACACAATGGAATTTTACTCAGCCATAAAGAAAAACAAACTTACATCATTTGCAAGAAAATGGATGGAACTTGAGAATATTTGAGTAAATTAATATTTTAAATGCTGATTGACTTTAAATGTTTCCATTTTTTGTAAATTAGAAATTTATTTCTTGTCCACTTTTAGGATACTTATAATCAATGATAATGATCTTATTGTGTCCCAATAATATTCAAGACTCTTAGGATAAAATGATGAACATAAATCTCTTCAAGAAATTTTCAGTCCATTCAAGGGGATTTATATAAATTGGGAATCACTGCATTTAGAGAAGTCCTCTAATAGAAAACACAAAGACTTTTTGGTAGGAGTTAATACCAAACTATTATTAATAATTTGTGCTGAATACATTTTCTCTATACTTATAATTATACATATGGCATTTTTAGAATTGAGATTGTTTACTTTTATAAGGTCAAATCTTTATTTTTTTTACTATGTTTTTGTTTATTAAGCCTCTATTTTCTATCTTGCTTAAGACTTTTTATATTAATTTCACTTCATCTGACATTTATTTTAGAACGCAATGAGTTATGAAGTATATATTTTTGCAAATAATTATTTAATTTTCCTAGAACCATATATTAATCATTTTTATTTCCCCCATGTTTTTGGTTATTTTATATTATACTCTATTTTCACATATTTTATAGTTTATGTCTGAGGTCTTTTATTCTCATCTGCATATTTTTCTGGATGTTAATACTACCAGTAACATCTTATATTAATTAATTATTGTCATTTGTGGTATCTTTAAATATTTGGCAGTACAGCTTCTCAATGCAATTAAAAATACCACTTATACTGTTAAAAACTACTTGTTATTCCAGGTAAATTTTACAGTCTTTGTAAATTTCACAATAATCTCTTTGGAATTAAATTTGGATTAAATATATATAGAGAGATATGCATATGCACAAACATATACATATGTTTGTATTTTTATTTTGTAAACTTCTCTACATATCAACATTTATTATAAATCTTCCTCAGTAAATTTTGAGTTTCAATATCCTCTGATTCTTGGCTTACTGTGACATAAAATTAGAAGAAAATTTCAGTTGTCACTGAAAAACTGTTTATAACATTTAAAATATATATGACATATATGGAGCGAGATAGAGGGAGAGAGAGTAAGTGAGAGAGGGAGAGAGAGAAAACACCAACAAAGAGAGGAAAATGACTATTTTTAGCTTACTTCAAGTAATTTCAGGATTGGCCTAGTTTGTATTTTAGTCAGTAAGTTTAGAAATAGAGTATTGTCTTTTACTTTTTTAGATAAAGGAAATTAGGCCAAATAATTACCAAAATAATTTTATCAATGCAATTCATCATTTGTTAGTTATTGTTTATCTTAAATATAGCACATCTCTGTCTGTAATTAGTTAGTTGTGTTATTTCAGAGAAATAATGTATTGCTCATATTTTATTTCTATAACTCCTAAAAAATTGGAAATCAAGCAGCCAGTGATGTTATCCCATTTTACAGACAAGAAACTGAATCCTCAGCCTACTACTACTGGCATAGACATACGAAATTGAGGAAGCCTAACTATTAGTTCCTATGCCCTATTCACGAAGCCATCGTGTATTTGCATGCATTCATCATAATTTTCATGTCTAGTAACATCTATATTTACAACTAATGGTATAAAAAGAAACTCTGCCTCTGGCAGTTATCCTTCACTGAGTGCTAGAACCCTGGAAAAGTTGCCTGTAAGTCTCATTCAGTGAGAAATTGATGTAGCTAGCCCTGATGTGATATATATGTGTTATGAAAACACTTTATGACCAAAGAATAAACAAAATGCTATTTACAGTAACTCATAACTAAGTGCAATCTCTCTTCATATCTCTGCAGGAGGTGCTCTCTGGTGGATTTTAGCAATAGTCTCTTTCTTTTTTTGGGTACTAAAAGAAACATCCTAGTTCTTTAAAACCTTTTCATCATCCATGCAGGTTTTCCCTCTCTGCCTTGATTTTTGTTTTATTTTTTATTTGTGTGTGTGTGTGTGTGTGTGTGTGTGTGTGTGTGTGTGTTCCTGTCTGTGTGTATTGTTTTTATAAAGGCAGCAGCTTTTAAACCTTTCTTCACCATTGTTTACTTATTCTAGAACATCCAAGAATAAAAAAAATAAAATTATAAAAAAACTTGAAGAAATTTGGGGGATTTCCTGGAATCCCTGAAGCTCACCTATAATTCACTTTGATTCCACAGGCCTTAGTAAATAAGAAATCCTAGTTTACCGATTAGAATGGCAGTCAGCAAGAATTCAAACAATAAATGCTGGAGAGGATGTGGGGAAATAGGAACTCTTCTACACTGTGAGTGGGATTTGAAATTAGTGCAGCTGCTTTGGAGATCAGTGTGTATAGTCCTTAGAAAACTAGGAATGGCTCCACCATATGATCCAGCTATACCACTCCTGGGTGTCTTTCCAAAGGGACTGAAATCATAATATTATAGTAATACATTCATATCCATGTTGATAGCAGCACAATTCACCATAGCCAAATTATGGAGCCAACCCAGGTGTCCATCAACAGATGAATGGATTACAAAATTATGGGATATACACACAATGAAATTATACTCAGCAATCAAGAAGAACAAAATTATGTCATTTGCAAGAAAATGGAAGGACCTGGAGAACATTATGTTAAGTGTGATTAGCCAGTCACAGAAAGTGAAGAAGGGTCATATGCTTTCTCTCATATATGGATCCTATGGAGTAATCAGGACACAAGAGGGACTTTAGGTAATGGAGAAGAAACCCTAGTGGAGGGATGGAGGTGGTCTAGGGTAGGGTGAATTAACAAAGGAGGCACTTCCATTGATGTTATGTACATATGTGAGAATACCAATGCCAATCTCAATAATATGTATGGGGAAGGAAGGAGTAGGGAAGGAGCTGGGAGGAAGCTCACCAATTACTATGTGCATGTATATCACTATTATTATGAACTACATTATGATGTGAGACTATAATGTACCAATAGAAGTATTAAAAATATCCTAGTTTAGAGATTCTAGCCCATATCCTATTTCTATAGAATTTCTAGATGTTTATCTATAGAGTATATACATCTATATACTATAAACATAAGAACTGTATTAAATACAAATATTTTGCTTGCAGAGTTATCTTCAGCCATATAAACCCTATATGACATCTCTAAATGACTTCCAATTTATCATTTTCTTGGTTTTAACATAATATTAATACAATGTAATACTATGTCAAATATTAAAATATTATATGCTCAAATGGGTAGATGCAGTCATTTTTCTTTACATGACTATTTTACAAAATGTAGAGCTCTTTAATGAGTAAACAGCATAGGATAAACCTTTATACTTAGTAGTTACAATGTTTTTAAATCTGGCTCCATTTTCAACTGATTTGGGGCAATTCATGTCATATTCCTGGAGTAAAGTTCTTCCTGATACATAGAGGAAGTCAGGCTAATGACCTTGGTTCTTCCCTGCTCAAAATACATGATTCCTGCTTGGTTGGCTCTCATCAATTTCATAATCAGTCAGGGGTGACTTTATGTGCTAGATATGATAACCATTTTCTTGGTTTACTTGGTTTTTTAAAACATTCTCTTCCTGAAGTTTTGCATTTGGGGTAGAAAGGAAAAAGAATTGGGCAAAAAAATGGTAAAAGTTTAAGTGAATGGTTTATACATTCTTTACTCTAAAGAAATAAAATATTGGGATGACAATATCTGAAAGCTTCCACCGTCTCTAATCCTGAATTGCATCATAGCAACCTTGCGAACTTCTCCAGAATGGTAAAGTTTGCAAGGTTGTGCCCTGTACTAATACCCTAGCACATTTGAACCTGAGAATAAGGTTGCATAGTATGGCTTCTTGTAGTACAGTTTCACCTTTCTTCTAATATGAAAATGCCATTCATAAATTAGTTTTTTAAAGTCAAGCTAGGTTCCACTCTTCATATGAGGGTAATAATTCTTTTAAGATAGATATAAGCCAATTACCCTGAAGAAAATAATGAGATGGAATCATAATTGCATACTGTTTATAATTAAGGAATATAATCCAGGTAAAACTTTGCAAAGTTTTATTTGTAATTGTACTGTTTGTTGTTGTTGTTTTGCAGTGCTAGTGGTTGAACTCAGGACCTTGTACATACTAGGATAGTATTCTACCACTGAGCTATATCCTCAGCCTCTCAAATTGATTGTTAACAATATAAGTTTACCAATTTTAAAGACAAATTTACTTGGAAAGTTTTTGTTTTGACATTTCTTACTAGAAAATCAGATTGTAAGTCATTTTCCTAGACTTTAGGGAAACTGTGACCTCAAAAACTAAGGGTTTTGATCAGCTTTTACAGAGGTACATGAATGTGATATTTTCAATGTGGAAGAGGCAAAATATTTCAAATTATGCTTTTGAATTCATCCTTAACACTACCAACTCACCCATCTCCTTTGTATAAGGTTATATAGATTTGTCTTTGGGTAGTGATAAATGCCTTAATAAATGTTGCTAATTTGAAACAGATATGTTAAAGAAATTTTTCCCATTTTAGTTCCTCTGAAAAATATTTTGATTTTTAATACATGAAAAGTCAGATTAAATTTTCATTTCATGGCTACTTATCTTGGAATCCTCTCTTTTGCCTTTAACCTTCACATCTCAGGCAGTGTCCACATTGTGAATGTTTTCCAGTTCTTACATTAATTTGGGTGTATTTGTGTAGGTAGATATATGGATGGGTGTCTATTAGTTGGAGAGAAAATGAAATGGAAAGAGATTGGGCCATCTGATGGAGGGTTTAGAAAAAGTCAGTTGGTAGGAGATATATATTCTATATTAGTTAATATTACATGTTTTTGTTTATGATTTATGTCACCACCAGTAGAACTTAAGTTTCATAAGGGAAGACTTCTTTGTCTATTTTTTATACAGAACAAGCAACCAGGACAATGGTCTACACTTAACATAGTAGGAACACAAGACAATTGCTAAATTTTACTTGAAAAAGTATTATAATTACTTAATATGAGATCACTAAAGAGGATCAAATATTCCCTTATTCCTCTATGAAGCACATATACAATTTGGAATGGGTTTGCGAATTTGTTTCAAATGCAGACTGGTTACATTCTTTTCAATTATGTGAATGCCTCTGGGTGGGGGAGGAGACAGAGACACAGAGAGAATAACAATGAATTTCTGACTATTGGTTAAAGTTTGTAATTCCCCTTACATTGTTTCTGTTAGAAAAAGAATGACTTCACCATGAATAGAAACAAATTACTATAAAATGAAATAAACCTCATCATTTTACCTATTCATGTACAAATCTAATTGGGATTATTTAACAGGGAACTTTTATGTCATAAGGTAAATGGTATCTATGGCATTGTTCTTCATATGAAATGTGATCTTTTCAGAAAAGTTAACCAGTGAGCATTGAAATTAAAATTTGTTATAGGTCAAAAAAGTGAATTTAGTGGCCTCGAGCCTTGACAAGTTGACATTTACTTGAATTACTAAAATCCACCCAGAATATATAGCAGTCTAAGTTCATGGGCTGCCCTGCAGCAAAACAAGTCAAAACTGAAGTGCATTTTCAGAACCATCAGAACTTGAATTGCTTGTGTAAACTAAGTGGCTTTACCACCTATAAAACCATGCCCCCTCTCCAACCCTCGAGCCCTGCATCATTTCTGCTTACACTTATACATGCTCCCTACTGTTTTATTCCAATACTTAAGCTCATTTGCACATTTATCTACACTTCATTATATCTTCCCAGTGGTTTTAAAAATATATTTAATTATCTGAAAATAGCCCTCAAAGAAAAAGTCCCTCCTTAAAAACGGACGTTAAAATGGGCATAGAGACTCATTCCATTTTAAAACTCGTGGCTTACCCCAATACATACTGCAGTGGCTTTATAAGACATTACTTGATGTCAAAGTGAAAAGAATTTTCTTTGCCAATTTGTTAAAATTTTCCTTAGAAAATTTTTAGTGTTGGTTGTTATTAGTAACTTAGTATGGGTCCATTTTTAGCATTGGCAGTTATTGGTAACTTAGTTTTGATTTAAGCATATTTTAAAATATTTATTAATATTTATAATACGAATAGGAATATTAATCGATCCTATTCCCTCCATATCAACCCATAGGGTGAAATGTTTTTTGCCAACCCATCATACTGCATAAATGAAAGAACAAAACCAAAATCAACTGCTTAATGTGCCTAATAACCTTAAAATGTCCTGAATAATGTTACAGTAACTAAAATGTTGCAATAATAATCACCTGGTAGCAGGTCCATGGTGTGCAGAAACATAACAACCTGTATACTTTAATTATATCCAAAAAAACCAGACTTTGAAGCCCAATGTGATGAATGCTAAAAAGTATTTAGCATCAATTTTCTAGTGTTCAACTAAAGTCATACCAGAAAATTCCTTTTACAGCTCATCAATTAAGTCCTGAAACGCATGCAACCCTCTTCAGACTCAAAAGTAACATCGCTGCTAGTTTATTGTAAGTTACTCATCTGTTTTAGAATAACTGGGTTACTACATTGAGAGAAAATAGAATTTTTACAAATAAAGCTGTGGAAAAATGCCTGACGTTTTGGACAGCTCCCTCCTGATTTCTACAGTATTCTACTAGGTGCCTTACTTTCATTTTCATTGTTTTACCACACCAGAAATGAGCCCAACAAAGTGGTTTCTGTGGTTGCGGTTTGAGTATTTTTGTTGCGTTGTGCTTTGTCTTGGTTTTGGACAAAAGATTCCTCCAGTGAAAGAGATTATGAAGTCACATAGGAAAGGTGCTGTTCCCAGTTCAAGAACAGGTCAATTTTCGTTTTGCCAAAGCTGGCAGGCGGGAAGCTGCCCTCTCTCCACTTCCATTCCTTCCTGCAACCCCAGGATGCAGGCAGCTTCTCAGTACCGAGACAATTCAAGAAGTTTCCCATGCGGAGATTCCTACAAAGACAACGGGGCCACGCAGGAAACAATGTCACAGACTTAAGTTTGTGCGTCCTGAACAGGAATGGAGAAACCGCTGCACTGAGCTGCCAAGATCTGGACTTAGCCCACACAATCCATTTGCAGTAAAGCTAAAAGTCGCCTCCTGCGGAAGGGGTTGCAGCGCAGATGGGAATCCCAATGGCTTTATAAAACAAATAACGATAGGAAATAAAAACAATTCCTCTAGAGGAAGCTGGGTTGTGTGAACCTGGTTAGTTTTGGTGGTTAACATGCTCTAGGTCAGCTTGCCCAGACGCCCCGTGCTTGAACTTTCTTGGAGGGCGCAGCCGCCTCCAGGCCTTAGCTGCCTGGGACACACCCGGTGGGTCCAACCTCGCAGGGCGCGTGAGCCAAGGCGACGGGGAGGAAGTGGCTCCACCAGGTCGCCCGGCGCTGGCGCTGGCGCTCCGGAGCTCCACTCCGCCCCTGCTGAGCTGTCCCATAGCGGACACCTGCGCCCTATGGCGCCACCGGGCGGGAGGAGTCTCTGCCTGCCCTCAGAGCTGGAGTCTCTCCACCCGCAAATCTGAGCTCCTGAAAAGTGGGGTGAGCATCCTACGCGGGGCTGCAGACACCTAGAAGTCGCCACTCCCCAAGCGTAGCCCCTCTCCCGCCCCATTTCCCTTTCCTCGTTTTCTTCAGCGAGGCTGACTATCCGTTACTTTCCTTTCCCCTCCCAAGTCCCTGGCGCAAAGTGGGACTTTGGGGAACCTCAGGGAACGCGCCTCTCCGCTGGCGCGCTAGATCCGCAGCTCTTTCGCATCAAGGCAATAAAGTTCAATTTGCCCGGCTCTTTAGGAGCCGCTGTAGACTTTTCACTAAGCCCGGTGCGTTCCCCTCCCGCTGAACCGAGAGCACCCTGTTCACTCCATCCCAGCCTGGGTACTTGAAGGACATCGGTCCACGAAGAGGGGACCCGCCGCTCTGCCTGCAAAGTGCCCCAAGCCTAGTGTGCACGCGCACACACACACTCGCACACAATGCCATCCACGCGCTGTCAAAGTCTGTCAAGCAGGGAGAGAGAACGCAGGAGCCGAAGCCGCACGGGTCCCGGCTTCAGCCTCGACCGACATCGGGACTGATGTCCAGGTCCCAAACACCTGGGTCCGGGAGCCCCGGCCACACGCGCCTCCTGACCCCCAAATACCACGCTTGCTGTCCTGGGGGCCACCTTACCCGCCGGGCGCGTGGTCTCTCGCCGCCTGATTGGCCCGCGGGCCCCAGGGACGCTGCAGCCGGGGTCCCGGAGGTGCTGCTGCTCCGCCGCCTCTGGCCGGATCCCTGGCGCCAGCATCACTTCGCCGCCGCCGCCTCCTCGTGCTCCGCTCTCCGGCCGCCCCTCCCCGGGGCCTCCTGCGAGACCCGCTGCGCGGGCGCTGCGCGGGGTGGGCAGCCGCGGCGACGGTGGAGGCGCCCGCGCGAGCTCGCTCAGCGGCACCGGCCGAGCAGCCGCCGCGGCAGCGGAGCCCGAGCCCGGCTGCGCTTCCCCGGCGATGGCTCTGGCCTCGGCGACTGACAACGCCCGGCAGCCAATCGCTGCCTCGCCCCGCGCGGCGGGGGGAGACCAATCAGAGCGGAAGGCCCAAGGTTTTCCTCCGCCTTTGCTCAGCAGGCTTGTTTCCGGGAGAGGCGGTGATGCTGGGGGGCTCGGGATGGGGGAGGCGCGGGAGAGGAGCGTGGTGAGGGGCTGCTGGCCCCGGAGCCCCGCGGTGCGGTGAGACGACCGGCCCGCAGAGCTGGGCCTGGGGCGCTCTCCGACCGCCGGCGGCGCGCGACTTGGCAGGAAAGGGCGTCCCGGGGTGACTCCGTCCCCAGAGCCGTGGCCCGGAGGCTCAGAGCCCGGGCATCGCTGTGTGGCGGGCGTGGGACACGAGTACCAGCCGCGCTCCTGGAGAGCGAATCCCAGGAGGTGGTCGCCGCCTTGGAGGAATCGCGCGCAGTCACCACACAGCGCCCCCGTCCTTCTCCCTTCAGCAGTGGAGAAGAGTGGTACTTCTCAGCCTCCCAGCCCTTCCTCCTAGACAGCAGTCCAGAAGCGCGCGGAGCTGGCAAAGAGACAGGGAGAAATGCTCTCAAAGTTGTAGGCAGAGTGGACCTTCCCTCCAAGTAGACTCCCCCACCTCCAGCCCCCTCAAACCAAGTTGGAAACGGAGAAAGGCAGTTTAAGCAACGAACCTAATTAGTTTGTGCCCTTACCTTTTTCTTTGGATACTCAAATATGATTTATACAATAGGGTATTTTCTAAGTGTCCATGTGAGTGAGTGTGACTCAAACACCAGCGAAGTGATGTTATTTAGCAAGAAAAGAAAAAGAAAATGGAGGTGGCAAACTCTTCTCCCCGCTGGCCGCCCTCCTCAAAACCATAATGATCTTTTTTGGTGGAGCATTTTAAGTTCCTCCAGTACAAATGTGTCTGAGCAGTCCCGAATTCCACTAATGAGTCTATACTGCATATTAGGAGGGGGTCAATTCTAAAAGAAGGCTTTAATTGGTAGTGACCCACTGATGGGTCATAGCCATAGGCACCCTTCATGTATATTGTGAGTTTCAAAACAAACCCCTGCCTAAATTTTATTAGCTCATAAGGAAAATTTTATTGTAGAGGATAGTTATGCATTGCTATTTTTTCATTCTATAGAAAATACACGTTCATCTTCACTATTCTTTCTAGTTTTCTTGTGCCTTCCTCTCCTTCAGTCATTTGAATCTAGCTTGAGAGCCTATCACCTCTTAAAGAATTGGCCGCACTGCTACAAAGGCTGAAAACAGAGATGCAAACCTCACCACTTTGAATTTTTACTCTGAAGAGGATTTCATTGTTGGTGTTTGTTTCACTTTAAAAAAATTATCCATGCAACTCTTTATTATTATTGTGTAACTTCTAATAAAATCAACACCCTCATTAACTATATGAGAAAATCAATATAGGAATGAAGTTTAAGTTTGGGAGAGAAAGAAACATGTGTGTTGTATTTAAACTTCACAGTGGAAGCTATTGATATTTGGAAAATTTAAATTTTAATATGGAAAAATTGAAATGCAATGACAATTTAGAAACATTCCTGATAAGAGATAAGTTTAGAATAGTCTTCAAACAAAAGCTAATCTTGGCATTAGGATGTTGTAACCTGTTTAGAAACTTGCAGAGATGTGCATACACAAACATCTATACAATTGTATAAGCATTCTTCCAGGCCCTGCCCAATATGATATTTTTCCAGTGTTTTTGCATGTCATCTAGTGTTTGGTAACAGTTATCCCTAAAAATAGATGGTACCTCATACTATATTCTTTGGTGATTAAGACAATCAAATGACTGCCTTACAGAAGAAAAGTGCTCAGGAAAATCAACAGCCTGCATATAGACGTAACACTAATGCCTTACATCATTAGTGTGATATATAAGCGGCTCTGAACAAAATAAATCTGCACAATTAACAACATACTGACAGTGAAAACTGAAATTCTTAAAATCAATGAAGAATCAAAAGCCAAGAAAACAAATTAAAAATAGCTTAAATGTTAGTTTTTCAAGCATTGCTGTGAATTTCATGGAACCTTTTTCAGAAAGTCCAGTGTTACCTAATTATATGGCTTCTTAATGAACCAATTATATTTAATTAAATAATTGGCTTTATTTTTGCCTAGTTAGATATATCCGTTTTTCTCCCTATTCAGTGAGAGAACTCATTCCACTTCTTAGTAAAAGAAAGAATTTGCTTGGTCACTATTTATATCAATAATGATTCACCCAATCTTAAAAATGTCAATTTCATATTAATTGATGCAAGAAATCTATTCTTTATTAAGAATAGGAACTCTATTACTTCATTTGAGTCACTGATGACAAAAACTATGTCCAAAAGGCAGAAAACTAAACAAGAAATGAGGGAAATCAGTTTAGTTCCAGCTCTGCTTAAGCCTACGTGAATATTCTCAGGCCAGTCATTTAAACTTTTCTAGTATTTCATATCTGTAAAATAGAGATGAAAAACAAAATCAAACCTATAGCTGCCTTTCTCAGATGTGGGGATTAACTTATAATTGGAACTGCAAGCCACAATGGGCTCTGGCAGAGGAAAAAAAAACTTCTAAAAGGTGGAGAGCTGGAATTTAATGATACCACTGTCCTCTCTCTCTTGAATGTGAATTAGTTTAATTCTCACAGTAGCCCAGTTCATTATGGGTGGGTAATATCTATTTCTACAGATAAATGTATTAAGTTCCAACAAGTTTCTTTTGCCAATTTATTGGCAATCGGGCACACTTTATTTATTGATGTCTATCTTAGTTCCTTCACTGTGCCACTTTCAACATGATTGAAATATGTAGGAATAAAGGCTTGTACCTTAATTTAAATGAAGTACAACACTCTTTCATCATTTTATGTCAATTATACCTTTAATAAGTCTACATCCCCCAAATAATATAATTAGACAAATCTAAACATAAAAGCCTCACATTTAAAAGTCTAAAATATCTGTAACAATAGATATTAAGTATGGTCCTATTAAAAGAATGCTACATAAGATTTCTGTGTTGAAAGAATGAAGCAAAATCAAAACAGAAAGCCAACTAAACAGAAGTTAACACATGAAATTAGATTCTACAGTGTGTGCCATAACTAATATTTTTTTAAAATGTACCTATACTTGGGCATATGTATTTATATACACACTAATAGGAGTAAAAAGAGTAAAGTTACTCATCAAAACTTTATAGGAAACAGGCTTCCCAAAAGGCAAGAATTCAGACTCCTAATCCAGTACTCTTACCACCACATCATACTTTTATCTTGAGACTTGGGATTTATCAATAGAGAATCACTGAAACCAAGAGACCGTAAAAGATATCCAAGAACCAAGTGTAGCAGAGTAACATGACTTTTTTGTTGTTGTTGTTGTACTGGGGATTGAACCCTGGGGCATTCTACCTCAGAGTTACACCCCCAGCCCCATTTCTTATTCTTTATTTTGAAACGGTCTCAGTAAATTGTGGAGGGCCTCACTAAGTAGCTGAGGCTGGCCAGGAACCTGTGATCATCCTGTCTCAGCCTCCCAAGTACTGGGATTACAAGCATACACCACCACACCCGGCTCTGGGAGACCATTTATAATTAAAGAAAAGTAGAGATGGTGTTTGTGTGGGTGGGATTAATCTGAAATCTAGGAAGAAAACAAAACAATTTGTATTTAAGAAGGAGGAGGAAGGGGAAGGGGATGGGGGAGGAGGAGGAGAGAGATGGAGATTGTTAAAGTACTGGAAGGTAAACAATATTAATTCTTGACTGTGAGCATTGGAGAGTTCATGAGACTGGGTGAGGTCCCTTCCTTCCTTCCTTCCTTCCTTCCTTCCTTCCTTCCTTCTTTCCTTCCTTGTTTTGTTATTGCGAATTGAACCCAAGGCCATTCTACCTCCTAGCTACACCTCCAGCCCTATTTTTAATGTTTTTATTTTGTTTGTTTTTTTTTGTGGTTCCGGGGATTGAACGCAGGGGCGTTCTACCTCAGCGCTACACCCCCGGCCCTATTTTTTTATGCTTTATTTTTGAAACCGGGTCTCACGAAGTTGCGGAGGGCCTCGCTAGGTAGAGAGAGAGAGAGAGACAGAGATACAGAGAGACAGAGAGACAGAGACAGAGAGACAGAGAGAGAGGAGAGAGATGATCGAGCGATCGTGCGCGCGCGCATGCGCGCTGAGGCTGGCCGCGAACCCGGATCCTCCGGTCTCCGCCTCCCAAAGTACTGGGATTACAAGCGTGTGCCACCACACCCGGCTTAATGTTTTTATTTTGAAACAAGATCTCTCCAAGTTGCTGAGGTTCTTCCTAAATTGCTGAATCTGGCCTCAACCTGTGATCCTCCTGTCTCAGCTTCTCAAGTGCTGGGATTACAGGCACAAACTACCATGCCCATGCCCAGCTCTTCAGATTTTTTCCAAAGGAGAAGTGCCTTAGGGTGATTAGGGTGAAATTTCTCTGATCCACATAGAATAAAGAAAGGATAATTCAAGTGGGATGTTTCTTTTACATTAGAATAGAGTGATATTATTTTATGTTCATTATTTTGAAATAGAGGTGGAATAATGATATATGCAGAAGACTATACTCTACAAAGAGCTTCAATTGATCTAGTCTTAAGTTACTGTCTTTAGTATTATTGTTAATGCAATACATCAGTGTTTTTCGTAATGTTATAGAAAGAAAACCATTGCCAAAAACTGCAACAGATACTTCTTTACTTCAGTAGATTCCATCTTCAATTTTTATAATTAAGAAATTAAGAATTAGGTTATTTGCTTGAATAAGAGAAATCCAAGTTTCTTTTTTCCTTTTAACCTGATCTCTAAAGAGCAGCCTGCACATTACCTGGGACACATTGGTCGAAGTGGAAAGGGAGAGGGAGGCATGTGCACGTATGTGTATTTCTGTGTTCTGGGTGGGGGGGGGAGAATTGAAGGAGGAGCCGTGGGAACGGAAGGGAGTAAGAAAAAGAAGACTTTTCTCGTTGTTTGTGCAGCCTTTTTATGGTTTCATTAATCAATACTTGCTTCAGGAGCCACTTAAAGCATAGGACACTAAAAATAAATTTTAAAAAATTAATGACTTCTGTACTACCATAACAGATTGCTATTTAAGTGCCTAGCACAGTGCTAGGGATCTCAATAAATGTTTAATCAAGTGAAAGTGAATGTAGAAATGTTACATGGGGCTCTGGAGGGGGGGGAGAATGCTGCTTAAAGTTAAAACCAACTAATAACATTTCACATGCATTTTTGTAATTGTGACTATTTTAACTTGACATAAATTAAATTTCAATATTTAATGGCCCGTATTGCTGGCCATTTTACACAATCAGGTGCTTTCTCCCCTCAGATGGAATCTTCACTCTCCCTTAGCATTCCAGCACCTCACCCAGTCTGGCTTTTAACTAATTCTCCAGGTGTCTTAGGGTGATTAGGAAGTATGTCTAGAAAATGATCTTCCTTGCCTTGGGAGAAAAGTGCTAATAAAAGGTCAAAGCTGAGTTCCTAGGGACTGGGGCAGTTGGAGCTAATAGCATGAATCATCATTAGCTTCTACTGATGCCAAGTCATGCAAGTCTGTGAAGTTCATACAGAAAGGGAAATTTGGATCAATAGGACTTTATGTTACCATGCAGCTTGATAATTACTTTCTAGAAATTAAGTTTGAAAAGCTCTTTAAAAAGAAATTCTTTGCTGTGAAAGCCCACCTTAGTGTTTGTACCCACAGTGCAAGATAAACCTATCGTGTTCTCTTTTAGCAATTTCTTTTTCTATTTGTCATATTATGATGGAGGTTTGCTGCATGCATACTTTATATTCAGCAAATTTTGCTGTCTATTTATCAGTCGACTGATGTTTTATAGCAGGGTTGATATTTTATTTTTATTTTATTTTATTGGTGCTGTGGATTGAACCCAGGGGCATTCTACCTCTGAGTTATACCCCCAGCCCTTTTTATATTTTTGTTTTGAAAGAGGGTCTCACTCAGTTGCTGAAGGTCTCCCTGAGTTGCTGCGTCCTTGAACCTGCGATCCTCCTGTCTCAGCCTCCCAAGTACTAGGATTACAGGTGTGAGCCATAGCTCAGGCAAGTGTTGATATTTTTAAATTCACCTTTCCGAATGTCTATAACACTAAGTTGCAAAGAGGGTCTCACTACCCTTTTGCAGTCTGCTAGCGTACTGGCTGTTGACCTGATGGTGCTAGTGGGAGGTTGGCTGTGCTGTTTAGTTGGTAAGTAAAGCATGCAAGGCCATTGATACTTCTGTTTTATTGCATGTTGACTACACAGAGACCTAGTGAGCACCATGGAATACTTTTACATTCACAGTGAAAAACTATAGAATAGACTTGCACGTCTCCCTGCTGAAGTCCTAAAATAAAAATGCCCAACAAAATATTTATCCCCTTGCTATGTCAAGAATTTTTGAGGCTCTAAAATAAACTAGGAAGCTGAGAGCATATGTTTATGAGCTTAATACCATATAATGTGCGAGTTGCATTGCAGGTAGACTCAGGCAGCCCACTCGCCTTTGCCTGGTGGCAGAAAGGATTTTTCATTGTGATTAGAAAGCGAATGTGGAAGTAATTTTTTAAAAGTGGTAGAAAAACCTAATTTCCTCAGTAATATTCATTTAATCATAAAGTGAAAATCCACTTTCACATTTCAGAATTTTCTTAAAATCTGGCTTATGTGAACTAGAATATTATGTTTTATATTCCTGATCTTCATGTTCTAGTCTTACAATAAATTATTTGCAACACTATTATTTTTCAGATACATTTTTCTTTCCTAAGAGATGTGAATTTTTAATAGTTTTATGTATATCCAAATACAAAACCCATTATTTCACAAATTTCAATTCTTAAAAACTGTAATAATAATGACTTCTATTTTTGTGTTGTTCAATGTTTTGGTTGAAATTTTTTTTACATGTATATGCTGTTCTCAGTTGTTTTTCCCAATTATACTCACCATTAAGACCTATATAGTACTTGACTTGAGTCAAGTACTTCATTCCTAGAAAAGCAATTCAGATTATCATCAAGTACTTTTCAACTGAGACATTAATTATAAATATTTATAACAAGAACATTGCAAAACATGGCTGCACAGGGGAAGATAAGTCAGATTCTCAGTGATAGATTTTAAATATCTCTATTAGGCTTTAGGTACACTGGAAATAAGTCATATTAGAATTCATGTTATTTCACATAAGAAAGATAGATGACAATGTATTTTACTTGTATTTGATTATCTTTTCCCCACCACCCCCTGCTGGGCCAGCATTCATAGAGACACTGATTTTTTTTTAAGTTTTTAGTGGAAATCTCCCTAAGTAAATCCAGTGCTAAGCCACATGCCATCTCAAGTCCTTCTAATAGCACCCCAGGGTTATATCACCTGGTCAAGTATACCAAAGATCTTGTAACAGGACTATCCATTAAAAGCTATAAAAAGTCTCAAGCGGTTGTAGCAACTCGGAAATCCCTTAATAGAACACTAAATCAAGTACTTTAATAAAACTAATTAATGTCTTTTTAGCCTCTGAAAGATTATTATTTCTAGGAACTGAACAAGAACCCCTGAAATCTAAAAGCAACAGATCAAATCTGAACTGGAAGATAATTTTCAACAGCTGCTGTTGGCACTAGAACACAGATCCTCTTTGTTGAGCTTTAGCCTCTGGGGGCAAGCGCATCATAATTTTCTGGAGAGTAACAAAATAATTACATGAAGCATAATTTCAGATCAACCAAAAGAAGAAAATAAAAGACCTAAAATATGTGCAAGTACATATGTGCTTGACTTTCCATGAGAGACAAGTGAAAATTAGCCATTGGGCCATAAGTGTATTATGTCCATGTTCCCCGAAGTGGAATGGCTAGTGTGAACTGACATAAACATGGGTAAGATATATATTTCATGGATTTTCTGGATATTAGCTGACTGAAAGTGGTACATTAAGATGAGTACTGGTTTCAGTGATCAACTTTAAACGTATTTAACAGAAGTATGATTTGGATCACTGTGGAACATTCAACCTCAAGATCTCAACCATTGTATGCACATTTTCAAGTGTATCCAAGTGGTAATAGCAGGGAAGCTTTAAACTGTTTAGTTTTCTAAACATTGGAATGGAATTATTATGGAATGATGGAGGGGGTCTAGGGAAGGGAGAACTAATGAAGTATACTTCCATTGACGCTATGTACTTATATGGGATTATTGATGCCACTTTTAATATCATGTACGGGGAAGGGGAGGTGCGAGGGGAAGCTCACCAAGTGCTGTATGCATGTATGTTCCTATCATTCTCAACTTCATTATGATGTGAGATTATAATGCACCAATAAAAGTAAATTAAAAAAAAGAATCTAGCTCCTTTTTGCGTACCAGTTAAAATTTCATAAAAAATAAAAGGAATGTGGCTTTGGGGACATACCTGAGTTAAAACTCTAAATCATCTCTCAGGAGATGTGAAACCTAAGCAGGTTACTTATATCTCTGTGTCTCAGTTTCCTCACTTGTAAAATGGGTATAATAATATCTAGTTGTTAGATTATCTTGAAGATAAATGTTCAATATAGATTAGCTTGTAGATAATTATCATCATTGCTAATTAACATGTTAAAGCAGGAATAATCATAACATTGAGGTGGCAGATTTGCCTCAGTGTTCATACAGTCTTTCAAAGTTCAATTCAATCTTGGGATTTTTTTGCTTGTTTTCCCACTAAAACAGGTGTTTCTTCATTGCAAGTAAATTTCAGGTCCATTTCATTCTTTTCTTCTTCTGAAAAATCTTTCTAGAAGTACGTATTAGGGTGAGTATCTTGTGACAAATGAACCCCAATATATCAATGGCTTGCGACAATGGATTTTCTTTCTTACTTTGTGGGTAAGAAGTACTTCCTATACTCATTCTTCTTCCTGTATTGATGTAAGGAGCGACAGAGGGCTTTGCCATGTGCAGCCATTCAGGATCTTCCATTGTCAATACATAGCTTTAAAGTCATCCTGAGAACTAATGTCCAGAAGAAAGATGGGGAACACGAAAAAGATAATTCAGATGTGGCAGGTGTCATTTCACTGAATTTTTTTGGTTAGAACTCAATGACATGGCCATATCAACTGGATAAGAATCTGGGAATAGCTGTCTAGCCATGTACCCAGGAGGAAAGAGAAATGTTTCATTGAACAGCTCATCAGTTTCTACTATACTTTTTCTTTTTCTTTTTTATGGTCAGAAAGATGAGCCAGTTCCTAACTAGACAAAATCAAGATATGTTGCACATTATTCTCTATTAGAATTGACATGCCTCCTCATAAACTATAAACTTGTATTGGACAGGGTTCACTAGATTAACAGAATTCACAGAATGAGTATATTTGAAAAAGGGATTTATCAGATGGGCTTACAGTTTGAAGCAATGTAGTCCCAAGTTCTGACTGCACGTGGAGAGTCAGAGGAACCTTTAGCTGGTCGACTAAGAGCTGGAGTCTTAGGATCGGAGCAACCACTAATTCAGTCCCAGTCCAAGATGTGAACATCAGGAAGCTCTTCGGAGAAACGATGGTGAAGTTTCAGTTCAAAGGGCTGGAGGCCAGAGATCTCAGACGAGAGCAGAAGATCAAGAAGCTCTTCAGAGAAACGGCGAAGTTCCAGTTCTATGAGCCGGAGGCCGACGATATCAGGCGAGAGCAGATGCGTTTTCTTCGGAAAGAGTCGCGCATTGCTCTACGTGGCTTCTCCCTCTTTTATCTAAGTCCTGCACCTATCAGAATCCTGCTGCCTACATTCAGGGCAGGCTTTCTGTTTAATCTGCTGTTACACACCCAAAGTCACATGATCTTGGGTGTGTCATGATCAGGTCAAGTTGACAAAGTAGATTGACTATCACAAAACTAAAAGACAAATTGTCTACACCTACATACCCAAATGAACAAACAATAGATAAAATAGCAATTAAAAAACTACCTTCTAACTGAGTGTGGTGGCAGAAACCTGTAAACCTAGTACTTGGGAGACTGAGACAGGAGGATCACAAGTTCTAGGACAACCTCAGCAACTTAGGCTCTCAGCAACTTCGTGAGGCCCTGTTTCAAAATTAAAAATATAAATAATAAAATAGGACTGGAGGTATAACTCAGAGGTAGAATGCACCTGGGTTCAATCTCCAATAACACACACACACACACACACACACACACACACACACACACACACAAATTCCCCTTTTAGAAATGGGAGTAGTGGAAGATATCAAGGATACACTGGTTCATAGCAATCAAGAAAACTTTACTGTGGACTTTGTGAAATCTTCCATTGTGAGTGAGAGGAGGATCCTTCATGAGGCCCTATTCCACTTTCTGGGAGAAACTCTCTTGTACTCTCCTTCCATCTGCAGGAAGTTCCTTCATGTAAATTATTCTCTGTGATCCTATATGAAGCTGGGGATGAGGCATCTGCCCTCTTTTTATAACCTACTTCTTTCTGGGGAAGGGTTGGGAACTTGATGGTTGTTTAAACCCTGAAAAGCCAAAGTTTTGTTGTTGTCATAGTTGTTTTAAAAGCCTGAATCTCTGATTTATCTGACAATACAATTCATCAAAAATGTAATATATTTCTACCCTATTTGCTTCCACACAGTCATGTGTATTAGTATATACATTTGAAGTTCTTTTAAAGACATAATTCTTAAGCTTTATTTATTTGTTTTTATCATTGCTCTTCTGGCCCCAGCTTTCAATACGATGGAAACTTCTAGACCAATAGAAATGGGTAGAGCAGATACACTTTTAATCCAATATAATGGACCAAGATGTGGAATTCATTTTCAAATTATAATCAGTAATATGTCAGGAGTAGAACCAGTTAAGAGTTTTGAACACTTTACCTAATTTTGTTTTACTATTACCTATCATTGCTGCTCATCAGCCCACCTGTTCATAGCTACCCTCATCTCTTTTTTTAAAAAAATACCTTCCTAGGTTTAGCAATGAACAAATAATGTACAATATTAACAACTGCATTTCACAACATCTTCTCCCAGTTCTAAAGACTCAGAGGGCATTTGGTAATCACTTCATTGAAGACAGTATTTTTTTTTCCCAAACATTGTGGTGTGCATGATCTCATTCCACAACTTTCTAACTCATTAATTTTCAGCAGGCTCCTACTCATTTACTAAGCTAGTACCACAGATTTTAGGTTTTTTTTCCCTTTGTAGCACCCCATTTCTGGTACCAATTTATGTGTAAGTCAAGGTAACACTAGCAAATGTGATGTGACAGATAAATCTAGAAATATTATTAGTTTGACATAGTGGAAGTTTTTCCGTGTACTCATGAAGTCCAATCAGGGATGGGCAGTACTTACTCCACTCAGTATTCAAGGATGCAGGCTGACAGAAGCACAGGGAAATAAAGACAGCAAGATTATCTAGGTGATTTTTTTATGGGACAGGCCTGGAAATGATATACAGTTGTGGCCAGAACAACTATAAGTTAGGCTAAGAAATGCTGTCTAGCTGTCCAGAAGAAAAGGGAAGTCGGATTATTGTACAAATTACTAGTTCTGCCTCCCAATTTATTTCAGTTCTGACTGATATTTCCTTACACTTATTAGCACACCATATAAGGTGTTTTTCATCCCATGCCAGGAGCTATATGTGTGTCAATTCTGCCTTGTGTTCCACCCCAATGGGAAGTGCTTATGTCAAACATCTGACACACAGGTTCTGTATGGTAATTATTTCTGTATGGGTAGAACAGAAAGCTCAAGCTTTTCCAACAGTCAGGCTTACATTCAAAACCCAGTTCCATCACATTTCAGCTGAGACATTGATTGGATTGCTGAACTTCCTAGAGAATCAGTTTTCTCATTTGTAAAATGGGATAATGATAGTCCCTCTGGAAGGAAATTGTGACAACTAGAGGAGATAATGGCACAAGCAAAGTATCTTTTTTTTGGGTGCATATGATGTATTAATTTAGTTGATTAACATTACCAGAAATGAAAGACAGTTTGTGTACAAATTCTACAGTAGCATATTAAATGTGAGCTTTTAATTAGTAATAAGCCTCATTGTCCTGATTATTAACAAACAAGGATGATCCAGAAGGTTCAAACAATCCATAGTCTTGAACATGATTATAAATTTTGTCTTTAAACTCAGTGATTGTTTGACTTAGTTTCACTTCCACACTACATCTTTTTCTCTCTGAAGTTTCATTATTAGATTTTTTTTTGCAGTACTGGGGATTGAACCCAGGGGCGTTCTACCTCCGTGCTATACCCCTAGTCCTATTTTTTATACTTTATTTTGAAACAGGGTCTCACGAAGTTGCGGAGGGCCTCACTAAGTAGCTGAGGCTGGCTGCGAACCCTGATCTCTGGTCTCAGCCTCCCAAGTACTGGGATTACAAGTATGCACCACCACACCCGGCTCATTATTAGATTTTAAAGTTTTTTTTATTTTATATTACAGAGAGCTAGGCTACCCTTTAAGTAGCTTAGCCAAGGACATGCTAACATTTTGATTATTTTTAAACATCTTCCTCAAAATTGCAACAATGCTAATAGCAGACCAGAAATCAAATTAAGGAGAGAGAATCGAAAAAATATAAAAAATGCAAGTTATGTCTGAAATAACACACTTGTTTATTCATAAAACAGAAAGCAGATTTTTCACTTATATGCTAAATGAACTTAGAAAATGTTCCTTCCTCACTTATTTTCACTGTGCTTGAAAGTATTTTTCTGGTTTTATATTAAAATGTATATTTATTAGCAAGATCTATGTTCAAAACATATTAAGAGGAAACACAAGGATAAAAAACAAACTTGATCCATGAAAGAGAAAAATTCATAAGTTGGACTTCATTAAAATTGAAAACTATGCTCTGTGAAACATCCAGTAAAGAGAATGAGAAGACAAGGCATACACTGAGAGAAATATTTGCCAAAGATATATTTTTTCCCTTGGTGCTAGGGATTGAACCCAGGGGTATTCTACCTCCAGGCTATATCCCCAGTCCTTTGTAGTTTTTTGAAACAGGGTCTTGCTAAATTGCTGAGGGTCTCACTAAGTTGCTGAGGTTGGCCTTGAATCCACAATCCTCTTGTCTTAGTCTCCCAAGAACTGGGATTATAGGTGTGTGCCTCCACACCCAACTGTCAAGGACATAGTTGATAAGGGGCTTGTATTCAAAACAAACTGTAATGGTTTGTATTTGGGGGGACCCCCAGCCCTCACAGAAACAAGGCGGCAATGTTGGAAGCAGGGCTTGGCTGTAATCTCAGCAGTGGATGAATTCATTTTAGTGGATTTACCTGGGTGGTGTAGCTGGAGAAGGCGGGTCCCTAGGTCTGGCCTCCATGATGTGAGGAGCAAAGCCTTGTGCTCTCCCTCTCTCCACTTCCCACTGCCATGCCCTGAGATCCTTGGCCCCCAGCCTCACAGGGACTGAACTCCGAAACCATGAGCTAATAAATCTTCCTTCCTCTAAATTACATGGTCTTTTAGATTATAGCTGTGAGAATGCTGACCAGAACACATAAAAAAATTCCCATAAAAATCAACAATAACAAAATAACTCAATTTTCTTTTTTTTTCTTTTTTTTATTGGTGCATTGTGTATTATAATTATACATTTTGATATATGTCAGGGTATGAACATCATACATGCACACATTGCACATTTAGCCCTCCCTCCAATCCCACCCTATTCCCTCCCCCTTCCCTCCCTTTCATGCTCCAGATAGTGATTGAGTCTTATAGGTTTGTGTATGTACATCATGTGCTATAGTGTGTTTCCCTCCACTCCCCGCCCAACT